>VMDO01031207.1:0-20353 GCA_007922755.1 Pedetes capensis
GAGAAGGGCCTGGCAATCCACTCCCAAGGCAATCCCGAAGCACTCAGCCATTGAAAACCCTATGAGGGTCGCTATGAGTCGGATACCGACTCGACGGCACCTAACAACAACAACAACATATATATGTATGTATATATGTGTGTGTGTGTGTGTGTGTGTGTGCGCACGTGTGTGTATATATACACACACACACGTATATATATCCCCCACACATCTGTCAGTTTGCCGCATTCTGGGGCCTTGTGTGTTGTGATGAGGCTGAGAGCTCTGCCACTGGTACCTCGGACATGAGCAAGGTTACCCATGGTGGACAGGTTTTCAGCTGAGCTTCCAGACTAAGACAGACTAGGGAGTAGGACCTGGCGAGCCACTCCCGAAACAACTAGCCATTGAGAACCCTATGGATAGCAAAGAAACACTGTCAGATACAGTGCCGGGAAAGTGAGTCCCCCAGGTTGGAAGGCACTCAAAAGACTACTGGGGAAGAGTTGCCTCCTCCAAGTGGAGTCTACCATGATGACTGAAATGCAGTAAAGCCCCAGGGTGCTCAACTTGGTGTTGTGCCACAACTCAAAATGAGGAGAAACAACTGTAAACACCCATTGATAATTGGAACATGGAATGTATGTAGTATAAATCTAGGAAAATTAGAAATCGTTAAAAGAGAAATGGAGGGCATAAACATTGACATTCTAGGCATCAGTGAGCTAAAATGGACCGGCATAGGCCATTTTGAGTCAGACAATCATATGGTCTACTATGCTGGGAAGGATAAACTAAAGAGAGATGGGGTTACATTCATCATCAAAAAAGACATTTCAAGATCTGTCATGAAATACAATGTTGTCAGTGATAGAATAATATCCATATGCCTACAAGGAAGGCCAGTTAATATGACTATTATTCAAATTTATGCACCCACCACTAAGGCCACAAATGAAGAAAGGGAAGACTTCGATCAGCTTCTGCAATCTGAAATAGATCAAACATGCAATCAAGACATACTGATAATCACTTGTGACTGTAATGCAAAGGTTGGAAACAAAGAAGAAGGCCCAGTAGTTGGAAAGTATGGTCTTGGTGACAGAAATGAAGCTGGAGATCGCATGATAGAATTTTGTCGGACCAATGACCTTTTCTATACGTGTCAGATACAACTATAATTAGATGAGAAATAAAATACCAGTAGATTTTCAATAAAGAGATCATGTATAGGGATGGTTTCATTTCTGCAATAAGAATCTTTTTAAAAATTAAATGAATATTCATCAAATCCATTTCATACTTCAACTCTATAATTTATAATCAATGAAAATTTTGTTGAAGGATATGTTCACAGTTATTTTTGTGATCTTCAAAATATATTTCTTAATATATGGGTTATATACACATATATAGTTTAAAAAGAAGCTATTCTGATCAATTCAGTTCACTGAATAATGATATCTCTGCTAACGTAATGAGGTTCATGGGATTTACTTATAAGAAAACATATCTTCTATGATGTTAATTTTATTTAAGTTTGAAAGTGGCATTACACTGTTCTAATAGAATACATTTGCTAAGGCATCATTTTTCTACATATAATAAGACAAGTTTGAGCAAAAGTCAGTTTGCCACAGCATCTTATATCTTTTCTTCTTACTAGTATTTCTTACCATCCAAAATAATTCTCTGTGCATTTACTTACTGATTAATGTATTTATGATCACCCTCCTCAAGTGAATATAATCTCCTTAAAGCCAGTGCATACCATCTTCTTATTCTCCATTTTAAGTTCACCGCATACAACTGTGCCTGACACTTAAAAGAAACTCAACAAATATCTCTTGGAACACTGTATGAGTGGATATATAGATATAAGGAGGAATTAATAGTTCTTTAATTCAGAAAAAGCAAGAGGAATGTTTAAAGACCCTTGACAACAGTGACCTGAATGCAGTTCATAATAAATAGGCCCAACCCATTACAAAATCAACATCAATATGAAGTTAGTATTGTTTGTTTTTCCTGGGATATGGCATTCAACCAAACTCATGTCCCATCTGAGGAATGCATCTTAGATCGAGGAGATATTTGTCAGTTTTTTTTTTTGTCCTTTCCAAAAGTTTCTGAACCTTACCACTTTTGTCTAGGGGAGAATCAATTCTACAAAACAGCAAGTCACAGGACAATCTCCGTTCTTAAAAGTAACCTTTTGTAAGAAGTTTTCACAAATCAAATTTTGTAATTATTCATATTAGAAGTTTCCTTAGACTATATGTGCTTTTTTTTGAAAATTATTATTACTGTTTTCCAAAGTTTCCTTTTTTAAAAAAAACAAACCTTGGTATTCAACTTTTTTACTGAGGCTTATTGCTATAGTTTGGATGTAGAATGTTCCCAAGTGGACCATGTGTTCAAGATTTGGGATTTGGTTCCCAGCTCAGCATTATTGGGAGGTAGGAGAAACTTTGAAAGATGGGGCCCAGTGGGAGGTCTTGAGGTTATTTGGCGGTGTGGACTCAAAGGAGATTGTGGGTCCCTGCTCCCCTCCTGTTTGTCTCTTTTACTTTCTGGCCACAAGGTGAGTAGTTTTTCTCTGCCCTGCATTCCCTGCCGTGATGTGAGGCCTCACTATAGGCCCAAAGCAACTGAGCTAAATGATCATGGACTGGAATCTCTGAAACCATTAGTAAAAAATTCATTTTCCCTTCATGAATTGATTACCTTTCACTTGCAGAAATATACATATACAATGCTAAGACTGTGGTAACAAAAATGTTTGAGGATGAGCTTAAGATTCAAGATAAACTGAGCAATTATACAATTGTTATTAAGGTTACTTATATGGCAAAGATACACAATGAAAAGATATCAGGGTAGTCAAGACAAACAATATGATCCCCTAGGTTCTAGAAAAATTAAGAAGTTATTCTAAAGAATGAGTCCTGAGGAAGAAGTGATATTAGTGGGGAAGGGTGGTAAGGGGGACTTGTAAGAGATATTTAGCTTTATGTTGTTGATGTTGTTGTTGTTAGGTGCCATCGAGTCAGACTCATAGCGACCCTATGTACAGCAGATCGAAACACTTGCCGATTCTGTGCCAGGCAAATGATCTTATTTATGTTTAAGCCCATTGTTGCAGACACTGTGTCAATCCATCTGGTGGAGGGTTTGGTGTATATCTTATACATCATTAGAAGAATTGTGCTAATTTTAAATGCCATTGCCATTTTCACTGACCTGCTTATCCCTGCCATAAATTTATTTCTACTTTTACCATTAGTGAAAAGTTTTAATGAGAGGACAACCTAATGTACATTTGTTTTCAGCAAAGAGGGTCAGACAAATAGGAAACAAAGTGTGAAACAATAAACATTAATTTTAAGAGGCACTTAATTGACTGAATTCATCAAGAGACAAGTATATATTTTCCTTTTCAAATTTTAATGAATATATCCTATTCCTACTTGCTATTAGATATAAATAATGAAAATTTGTAGTGATAATTATGAAATGCTATATATAAATGCCTACCATTTTTATGAATATTATATTTCTTATTCTGTATCATTGTTATTCATTACTGACTAAAATGCCATAAATTTACATACATTGTGTTCTCACTTTACGTAATTTAGTATAGAACCAGAAAACTAATTCTCTTAAATGTACTCCACAATTAAGTACTTCTTCATCTTCTCTGTTTATACACTTAAAGACACCAGCACAGGAGATTGAAAAGACACAAATATGTGGTCAAATCATTTTTGCTTTGTTCATAAGCATATACAATAAAAATAAAAAATAAAATTCACTTTTATTTTTTCATGTAAATCAAATGGACTTTGAGTGAATAAACTGACAATGATTCCATGTAGAAAATACTAGAATATACAAAGTGGTGTAGATTAAAATAAACTTTGTTTCAATAGCGAGTGCCAACCTTTGTTGTTGTTAACTGCCTTTGAGTCAGATCCAACTCATAGTGACCCTCAGAGGGTTTTCAATGGCTGACTGTTTAGGGATTGTTTTGGGAGTGGGCTAACACATACTTCTCTCATTTTTGTGGTGCTGTGGATCAAATCCAGGGCCTCAGAGAGTGCAGAGTGGCATGCTACCAACTGAGTTGGTACCCTAGAGTTATACCCTAGAAAGTATAAATATTGTACTAATAAAAAATCATACACATTATACAATTCCTTGATCTTCCACTTTTACTGACAAGACTGAGCTGAAAATGGATTATAGAGATATAGAAGGACAGTGTAAGTACAAATGACTAGAATATATATTTTAAATATCTATTGTGTGCCAGATTAATATTAACTATATGATATGTCATGGGCTGGGATTTAGCTCAGTTGGTAGAGTGCCACTCTGCAGTCTCGGAGGTCCTGAGTTTGATTCCCAGCACTGCAAAAATGGGAGAAGGATGTGGCAATCCACTCCTGAGGCAATCTTGAAACAGCCATTGAAAACCCTGTGAGGGTCGCTATGAGTCGGACATGATTCGACAGCACTTAACAACAACAATAACAACAACAACAACAACAATATGATATGTCAATATTGATTAATAGATGAGGGATGGTGACTTTTTCATGAAAATATTTTATAACTAATATATATGGCTCTTAAAAAACATTTTTCCAATTCTTAAAAATATTGAACATACAACTATCATATGGTTCAACAGTTAAACTCCTTAGTATATGCCTAATTAAAAACATATTCACATAGGGACTTATACATACATATTCATAGCAGCACTATTCATAATAGCCACAAAGTTGAAATGGCCCAAAGGTCGTTCAATGGATGAACACACAATGAAAATATCACATATCCTTAAAGTGCAATATTATTGTACTATAAAACTGGAATAAAATACCAATGCATGCTACAACAAAGATTAATCTTGAAAACATCTTCTAAGTGAAAGAAGCCATTTAAGAAAGACTGTATCATCCCATTATATGGAACAGTTAATATAGGTAAATATTTAGAGACAGAAAGTAGAGAAATGGCTTCTCAGGGGTAGAAAAATGAGGAAATTGGGGATAACTGCTAATGAGTATAGGGTTTCTTATAGAGTTATAAAAATATTGTGGAATTAGAGTGTGACAATGGTTTAACAACTCCTTAAAATATACTAAAACCTACCGAATTGAACACTCTAAGAGGGTGAAATTAACACAATGAAGCTGTTAAAAATTAACAACAGCTTGGTAGTAAAAATGCTCCTCACAAGTCAGGAATGTGGAAGGACATTTTCCAAGTTAAAGTGAATCTTTCTGAACTAGAAAAAAAATGTTAAAAAGTGATTTGATCCCATTTTTGAGACAGCACATTCTGCAAGGAGGATAAATTCTAGATAATAAATCTAAGTCATAGTGAAAAACACATATATTTTTAGGCCTAATATGAATTATGCTCTCTTTTGCAAACTCCTATCACTTAGACTTCACCAGCATCATTGTGAAATGTTTCATAAAATGCAGTCATAGAAAAAAATTTCAGGAATTGACAAGGTACCTTCTGGTACCTCATTAATAACACATCATGAAGAAAGAGGAGGATGTATTTTTATAATATGCCAATATCTGATTATTTCACAGTACTACAGAATGTTTCTGTGGCTACACCCTAAGTAAATTAGTAAATCTCTCCCACTGTTACCTCCCAGTTTAATGAACCCTCTTGTAATTCTAGAATTTCTCAATTGCATGTAATTACCTTATACATGAATTCTGTCTCTCAATTTCCTTCAATAAACAATCTTCTTGAAAAATATTTCTGGCTTTAGATTTAATTTAATCTTGCATCATGAACTCAATCAACCAATTGACCAGTGGCCTTATTTTACCAGTAATTGCCCAATTCTTGGGCCATACATGCCCCATGTCAGGTCCTGTACCCCAGGCTAATGCTGGAGATAAAAATATTATGATGTTATTCCTCTGCTTAAAGTCTTCAAAAGCTTCCTACTATATTAAGCAGGAAATCCAAACTCTTACCATGGCTTGTAAGGCATAATGACTTAGACCTTGAGGGTTTTCCCACAAATATATTTTTATGTATCTACCCAAGAGCTCAACAAACTACAGATATATGGCTCAATTCTTATTTTTGTTCCTAGTGCATATGAAGATCATTTATAGCATAAGTAGTTTGTATGGAAAGGTTTTCCTTTAGCTGCCTACAGAGATGAATCATTAATATCATTCAAGAGATATTTCTGTTCCTTACAGTTATGTTTTCTGATGTACCGTTTAAATATTCCCCAGAAGAAACATTACATATAAACATGCATATAGTGCCTGAGTTACTATACCTCACCACTGTATTTTATTTTCCTAATAGCAGGTATCACCATGTGAAACTGATATTTGTTTACTCAGTTTCTTGAACTGCTTCCTCATACCACACGAAAAATATTCAAATTTAGGGGGTTTATATTTTGTTCACAGACATATATCTGTTGTTAGATGCCGTTGAGTCATGTCTGACTCACAGCGACCCTCATAGGGTTTTCAGTGGCTGATTGTTTTGGGATTGCCTTGGGTGTGGATTGCCACGTCCTTCCCCCATTTTTGTGGTGCTGGGAATTGAACTTGGGACCTCAGAGATGGTAGAGCAGTGCTCTACCAATGGAGCTAATTTCCAACCCTCAGAAATATATCTAGCACTTAGAAAATTCCTAGGACATAACAGATTCAGAAAAACGTGGTGAATGAAAGAATAAATCAAATTTTTCTACAAATTCCCCAAACAAAAACCAATGTGACAATAGCTGAAGAATTCTGAAGACAAGTACATTCTAGGTACTATATATAGTTATTCATGTTAGAAGGCAACTCAAAGAAAACTTTATACTTACAAGGACTCAAAGATTTTGGACTCATTATCTTTTATGAACAATCATATGATGACCAGCAACTGAACTCTGAGAAATGAGACAAAATTACCCAGCAACAGTAGAATACACAATCCATGGATGCACATATGGAATATTTTCCAGAACAGAGCACAGGTTAGGCCACAAACTAATTTTCAACAAGTTTAAGAAGACTTAAATCACACCATATATCTTCTGCAATCACAATGGAACAAAATTAGTATCAGTAGTAAAAGAAAAATTAGAAAATTCACAGATATTTGGAATTTAAGGAAAACATTCTGAAATAATGTAATCAGAGTATTAGAGAATAAATCATGAAGAAATTAGAAAATATTTAGAGATGAGTAGCCAGGTGCAGTGGTGCACACCTGTAATCCCAGAGGCTCAGGCGGTGCGTACAGGAGGATCTCAAGTTCGAGACCAGAGGAAGTCTATGTAATTTAGTGAGACCCTGTCTCAAAAAGTAAAAAAATGGGATGAGGGTGCAGCTCAGTGGTCCAGCACTTGCAGAGCATGCAAGCACAAGGCCCTAGGTTCAACCCCCAGTACTACAAAAAAAAATAAAATTATAGATGAGTGAAAATGAAGACACAATATGCCATAATTTATAGGATGCAGAGAAGGCAGTGTACAAAGGAAATTTATACCTGTAAGTAGCTATATTTAAAAAGAAGGAAGATTTCAAATCAAGAAACAGAGGGAAAAATGGACTAGATATATTTTCCCTAAGCACCTGGAAAACTTGGGTTGGCATTTAACGGTGTCATCAGACTGAACCTTAAAATTACTAGTAGCCTATTGTCCTGTCAGGGCTGGGATTTAGCTCAGTGGGTAGAGTCCCTGAGGCCCCGAGTTCAATTTCCAGCACCGCAAAAATGGGAGAAGGGCCTGGCAGTCCACTCCCAAGGCAATCCCGAAGCACTCAGCCATCGAAAACCCTATGAGGGTTGCTATGAGTCAGATACCGACTCTACGGCACCTAAAAACAACAACAATTGTCCTGTCAGGTCTGGGGTTTAGCTCAGACGATAGAGTGCTGCTCCATACTCTCTGAGGTCCCAGGTTTGATCCCTAGCAGTTCAAAAACAGGACAAGGATGTGACAACCCACTCCCAAGGCAATCTCGAAATAATCAGGCATTGAAAACCCTATGAGCGTTGCTATGAGTCAGACATGACTCCACAACACCTAACAACAACAATGTTGTCCTCTCAGCTGTGCTGCTTTGTTGCCAAAATTAAAGGCTGGATACTGATAACCTCCTCCCAGTTGCTGACCATTGAGTTATCCTATACTCCCAATCACCAAAGGAACTCACGACTGGCTTGATTGGGTTTGGATGTCATGTTGACACTCCAGACAAACTTAGAGTCTCATTATGTTGTTAGGTGCAGTCGAGTTGAGTCCGACTCATAGTGACCCTATGTACAGGAGACTGAAACATTTCTTGATTCTGTGTCGGGCACATGATCTTATTTATATTTAAGCCCATTGCTGCAGACACTGTGTCAGTCCATCTAGTGGAGGGTTTTCCTTTTTTTTTTTTTTGTTGACCTGCCATTCTCCCAAACATGATGTCCTTCTCCAGGCACTAATCTCTCCTGACTAATGTTCAAAATATGTAAGACACAGTCTGGCCATTCTTGCTTCCAAGGAGCACTCTGGTTGCACTTCTAGGATAGATCTGTTGGTTCTTTTGTTTTGTTTTGTTTTGTTTTGTTTTGTTTTGTTGCAGTGCTGGGGTTTGAAATCAGTGCCTTGCACTTGCATGCTTTGCAAGTGCTGGACCACTGAGCTGCATCCCCAGCACATTTTTTTTTTACTTTTTGAGACAGGGTCTCGCTAAGTTATGCAGACTGCCTCTGGTCTCGAACTTGCAATCCTCCTGCCTCCACCTCCCAAACCGCTGGGATTACAGGCATGCACCACCATGCCCAATTCTTCTCCCAATTCTTCTTTGTGCCCAATTCTTCTTTGCTTGTGTGTGATATTAATGATATTGTCAGATAGTTTGCACATTCAGTTGATTCCCTTTTTTGGGAATATGCACAAATATGGATCTCTTCCAGTCAGTTGACCAAGTAGCTGTTTTCCAAATCTGTTGGCACAAACATGTTAGCACCTCCAGTGGTGCATCTGTTTGTTAAAACATCTCTATGGGCATTCCATCAATTCCTGGAGCCTTGTGTTTCACCAGTTCTTTCAAGGCAGCTTCCACTTTGTCCTTGAATACCATTGGTTCTTCTTCATATGCAATCTCTTGGAATGGTTGGTCATCTACCAATTCTTTCTTGTATAATGACTCTGTGTATTCTTCCCATCTTCTTTTGATGTTTCCTGCATCATTTAATATTTTCCCTGTAGAATCTTTCACTACTGCCACTCGAGGCTTGAATTTTTTCTTCACTTCCCTAAGCTTCAGAAACTCAGAGTATGTTCTTCCCTTTTGGTTTTCTGCCTCCAGCTCTCTGCACATGTCATTATAATATTTGTTTTTGTCTTCTCAAGCTGCCTTTTGAAGTCTTATCTTTAGATCCTTAACTTCATCATGTCTTCCTTTTACTTTGGCTGCTGGATATTCAAGGACAAGTGCCAGTGTCCCTTTTGACATGTAATTTGTTCTTTTCTTTTTTTTCGTGTCCTTTTAATAACTTCTTGCTTTCTTCTTGAATGATATCTTTTATGTCATGCCACAACTTGTCTGGTCTCCTGTCATTTATGTTTAATGCATTAAACCTAATCTTGAGATGGTCTCTGAACTCAGGTGGGTTATACTCAAAGTCATACCTTGGCTCTCATATACTTGTTCTAATTTTCTTCAGCTTCAGTTTGAACTTGCATATGAGGAGTTGATGGTCTGATCCACAGTCAGCACCTGGTCTTGTTTTGATATTTGATATAGAGCTTTTCCATCATCTCTTTCCACATATGTAGTCAATCTGATTCCTGTATGTGCCATATGGTGAAGTCCATGTGTATAGTCTCCGTTTATGTTGGTTAAAAAATGTATTTGCAATGAAAAGGTCATTGGTCTGACAGATTCGCTCATGTGATCTTTAGCTTCGTTTCTGTCACCAACACCATATTTTCCAACTACTGAGCCTTCTTCTTTGTTTCCAACCTTTGCATTCCAGTCATCAGTCATTATTGATTATCAGTATGTCCTGATTGCATTTTTGATCTATTTCATATTGCAGAAGCTGGTCAAAATCTTCCCTTTCTTCATTTGTGGCCTTAGTGGTGGGTGCATAAATTTGAATAATAGTCATATTTACTGTCCTTCCTTGTAGGCGTATGGATATTATTCTATCACTGACAACATTGTATTTCAGGACAGATCTTCAGATGTCTTTTTTGATGATGAATGCAACTCCATTTCTCTTTATGTTGTCATTCCCAGCATAGTAGTTCATATGATTATCTGACTCAAAATGGCCCATGCCAGTGCATTTTAGCTCACTGATGCTTACAATGTCAATGTTTATGCACTCCATTTCTCTTTTAATGATTTCTAATTTTCCTAGATTTATACTATGTATATTCCATGTTCCAATTATCAATGGATGTTTACAGTTGTTTCTGCTCATGTTGAGTCGTGGCACATCAGCAAATGCAGGTCCCTGGGGCTTTACTGCATTTCCGACATCATGACAGACTCTACTTTGTGGAGGCAACTCTTCCCCAGTAGTCTTTTTAGTGCCTCCCAACGTGGGGGGCTCATTTTCTGGCACTATATCTGACTATATGTTTCTTTGCTACCCATAGGGTTTTCAATGGCTAGTTGTTTCAGGAGTGGCTTGCCAGTGCCTCCTCCCTAGTCTGTTTTAGTATGGAAGCTCAGCTGAAACCTGTCCATATTGGGGAACCCTGCTGGTATCTGAGATACCAATGGCATAGCTTTCAGCCTCATTGCAACACACAAGCCCCCACAGTGCAGCAAACTGACAGATGTGTCTGGGAAACAATTTGGAATTAGCAGATGAGACCATGAAGCAATATCCATTGTGGTGGGAAGGAATACAAGCAATGATGACATCCTGGGAGCTAAAGCCATTTCAAGGTGGAGATGGGAAAACTGCATAAAAATGGCAAACCATATCTTGAAGTCAGTTCTCCCAGAATATATGCATTAACCTGTTGGAACCTCTACTATTTCATTGATGGCTCCAGAGCTATTATGGTAAATTCTTTTTATTATTTTAACCAAAATGAGATTGAGTTGAAATGGGATCCATCCAACTCAATAGGAATCATCTTTATAGATATGGCAGAACTTTTTCCATTGATACTTCTGTGCCCTAAAACCATGGTGCTAACATATTGGCTTCATGGAGAATTAACCAGAGCAATACATCTTTATATGTCAGCTAAAGATGTTTGCTTCATTTGTTGTTGTTCGGTGTCCAACTCATAGCGACCCTAGGTATAAAGGAGAAACACTATTACCAGTGCTTCTCTGCTATTCATAGGTTTTCAATGGCAGATTGATTTTTGGGAGTGAATTGCTGTGTCCTTCTTCCTTGCTTCACTAGGCAAACTTACTTAATAACAACAACACTTAGTACTTCTGTAACACATACTTCAGACACCAGTTTAATTACTCTATGTCAATTAACTCATTTATTCCCTCAACAACTTCCCTTTAGCATAGTTTCTATCAAGCTCAAGCTTACAAAATTACCGATGTCAAACCACTTTTTAACAAGTAAAGGTGCAAATTTAGTATTACTGAACTTCACATTACTAATGCAATCTTAGAGTTTAAAAAGTATAAAGAGCTTAGTCACATGGCTAGTCCATACAAGACAGAAACATGACACTTCACCCCTGGCTCCAGAGCATATGTTCTTCTCATTATTGTAATTGGTCTTCTATACGTAGCACTGTTTGAATTCAGAAGCATCACTGTTGTGTGACCATCCCCCTTCCACATTCATTCCAAACTTTGATTCCTATCCCAAAGTGCCTTGAGAGGAAATGTCACACTTTAAGGACACATTACTGACTAAAACCAATGCCAGGCATTTGTTAGAGTTTAAAGTTTGAAAGACTTCAAGAAAAAAATCTCACATCTAAATCACTGTGAAAATTCTCCAAGGAAACTGGCTCCTTAAATTGATTATTTGCTCCCATGGTCATGAATGCATTATTACTATTTAATGTATCAACTTTCAGACTGGGAAATATTTCTATTGATTCATTTTCTCATCATAATCATTTTGATTACTTTGTTTCTTATAACATTTTACTTCCTTTTTTACTGTTGACACTGCAAAATAACTGGCATTTAGAACAACTACATGTTCATTTTTGTGTCCTAATTTGATTTTGCAAACATATATTTATAGCTAGGTCATGTTTCAGTCTTTGGAAAGCCATGTTTGTGTTTCAGTCTCTCTGTATCTCTGTTTTTTAAAGCTTCTATGAACTGCTTTTCCATCACTGAAATCAAACAATAAATTCGAATGAGCTAGTTGACTTGTCTAATCCACTCAAATCTCATTACCTAGTAACTGATAATTAGAGATAAAATTTTAGTGTTCATTAATAACTTAGCAGCTTTGAAAACTGGAAGAGAGAAAGTTAACTAGGATGTTAACTAAATACCAAAAGAAAAATAATGAAAATAATAAGTCACATGAATTCATTTTAGAAAAAATGACTAAAAAGTGACTATTTTTGAAGGTGATTCATTCTTAATATTGTTACCATTTAGTAACCACCTACTGAATTAAGAGTTATACTAGGATCCTATCATTTAATACTAAAACACTCCTAGATAATTATTATAGTCCAATCACAAATGGAAGGAAACTGAGGCTGAGAGAAGTTAATAAGTTGTCTAGGAATACACAGCTAAATAAAAAGCACCACGTTACCCTCACCTTTTTTTTTTTTGTGGTACTGGGGGTTGAACCCAGGGCCTTGCACCTGCATGCTTTGCAAGTGCTGGACCACTGAGCTGTGCCCCAGCTCATTTTTTTTTTTAATTTTTTGAGACAGGGTCTCACTAAGTTACGCAGACTGCCTTTGGTCTTGAACTTGCAATCCTCCTGCCTCCACCTCCGGAGCCACGGGGATTACAGGTGTGCACCACCCTCGACAGGCACTACCCTCACCATTTATATGACTGCAATAAAATAACACCTCCTGGTGAGGACTTTACAACCATTCTTATTTAAATTTGTAATCCTTACCTCTCAGCATGATTTATCCCTTCCCTTAATTAATTAATTAATTTTTATCTATATAACATATTAGCATCTAAATTACTATGCTTCATCTACTTATTCCATATATTGTCTGCTTCCCTTCTCTACATGGTCAATTCCATATGGGCAGATTTTTGTCAATTTTATTAGCTGTTCAGCCTCAGCACAAAGTGCATTGCGTACCACAGAGAAAGCAGTCAGTAAATACTCATTGAATATGTGGAAAAGGGATCCATAAACCAGAAAGGAAATGAGGGGCAGTAGAAACTACTGTGTTTGTTGCTTGCTTGTCTGTTTGTTTGTTTGTTTTGCAGTACAGTGGGATGATCCCAGCTCTTGCACATACTTTGCAAGCGCTCTGCCACTAAGGAGTACTTCCAGCCCATTTTTTATTTTTTAAATTGAGACAGTGTCTCACTAAGTTACACAGGCTACCCCTGGCCTCAAATCTGTGATTCTCCAGCTTCCCCTTCCCATGACCCTGGGATTAGAGGCATCCACTACCATACCTGGCAATGCTATTGTGTATATTTTATTACCATCTTCTTATTTGACATACTGGATTTTAAAGGGGAGGTAGTAGTTATTATCCTGAATATTATCAAAGAAACATAAGGAATTATTTTCATTATTCCATTCTCCAAGTACTTTATTCAATCAACTCCCAGTATATGGAAAAGAGTATATTTTTCCTCTATAAATCAGACAGTCTACACTTATGAACACATTTTAGAAGAGAAAGAGGAAAGAAAAAATCATCCATTTTCTTTGGCAAGTACCAAGTAGCCTGATAGGATGGGAATGTTCCCTCTTTTCTGGGATACATTGACATAGAGACTGATTTAGAGGCAAACTTGGTAGAGGGTCATAAACAGAAACAGGCTATTCTAGGTCACTGCAAAGTGTAAGAACATACTTCCGCAAGGCCTAGAAAATTTGATTGACATGTCAAGTAAAACAAATTTTCTCAATGACACACTTGTAAAAAGGAAAAGATCCAGGAAATAAAATCAAGAAGTTGACAAATACAATGATCTATTCTTAATAACACCAACCCCATTATAACTGTTTTGAGAAAACACACTGAATGGTTGCTTTGTACATGGGGTCTAGCAGCATGGATGGACTGAACTGAACTTGGAATTGATAATGGCTCATGAAAGACCCAGTAGACTTATCTGAAATACATTTTGTCAGAAGTAAATCAAATGAGCAAAATAAAATAATAGAATTTTATGGTCTACAAAGCAGAAGATTTGGACTTGGGCAGAGGTCTACCCTCAATGGAGAGATAGCCAGGAAGAAGAAAATCAAACACAAGGGTACAGGTTATATCCTTGATACAGAAAATAAATGCTTGTTTTTCAGAGGCAGATAATAAAGGATAAATGGATATACAGTGGTATTGTGAAATGGGAAAAAAGAAAATTGACCGTCCTGTCAAAACGACTCAATTTAGTTTGGAAGTAGCTGAAGATTTCATTTACTGAAAAGGGAAGAGCAGATTGGCTCTAACTATTCCCTGTGCTTATTGTTCCTCTTGCATAATGTGCAGTCAATAACCTTGCCATGCCTCACTCCCAGGAATTTTATGAGGCTCAAAGAACATATTGCCTGTAGACATATTTTAACAAGTTAATTTGTATTCCACATGAGGATCACGAACTGTTTATTCTTCAGAAGAAGCAAAGGAAATAAAGAATTTCTCAAAGGATAATTCATCATTCAACATTCATAGACACCTCATTTGGAAGCAAGCAAGTCCTAGTAATCCTGAATCTCATTGGAGCATTGGGAAGATGATTCAAGATCTGCCATGATATTTTAATCATGCCACAAGTAGGACTTTTGTGGGAGAACGGAAACCCTGTGAGGGGCTTGTGGCTTCCATTTGCAGAGAACTCTCTTGTTTCTGGTGGGTGTGATCAGTACTGCTAAAGATAGAATGGGATATAAACACTTTACAGTAGAAGGTAGGGTTGACAGCATTATGTTCTTGCCCTCCTTTCACCCAGAACTTTTCCTAGCTCTATCATAGAGGCAGGGTGGGTTTTGGCAAACGTGAAGAAGTCTTGTAGGTGTGAGCTGCAAAGGAAATAGCCACTGCCTATTTTTAGACTAAAGTTATGTTTGAGAAAACATAGATTCCTCTTTTGGTTTTGCAAACAACCAGCTTCTTCTTGCCAAGTTTGAAACCTGTACTTAAGTAATGTAAGAAAAAATCCAACATGGAATAGATACTTTGTGCACCATTTCAATTTCCTGAGGAAGGAAGGAATAGTCTAGTAAGAAACTATTTTAGGGAAAGAAATCATAGGTTAAAATAGGTTCCAAGGACAGCTTTTACTTTCTTCTTGGTGTTTTCCAAGAAAACTATGGAGGGAATTTTTTTTCAGGTTATCTGCATAAATTACATTTGACTTTGAAGATCTAATATTTTAGCCTATTTCCTAAACTGTCCAAACTCTGATATGATATAGCTCAGCCTTTATCACAGCACATCTTTATTTTCAGGATTTTCATACTTATTTTATCCTTTGGACTGAAAGTTCATGGAAGACAAGAATTATATCAACTAAATACTTGATGTCTTAAATGAAATTGATTGATGATGCTATTAGACTGACCAGAACTACAGGGAAGTCAGAACATAGTGTCAAGAATGGATCAATTAATGGCAGAGTTAAGGAGGGGTGAAATGGACTTATCTGATGTGATCCTATATGGGAAAAAAGGAATTAATGACAGATCCACAAAGCACACTTCATTACCAAAACAATACAAGTCAATTTACAATTTTTAAGTTTCTTTGAATTATTTTCATTTCCTGTGCACTAACCCTCAAAATGTCAGAAATAAGGTTGGCAAGAAGGATGAAAGAGTGTAGAACCTGTAGAAGGGAAAAGTCCTAAGAAAGCTGCCATGACCTTGCCCTCCTCGACTGTAGATACCTTCCTGGAACATAACAGAACTTGAGGAAGAGAAAAAATCTGATATAAAAAAATTCGAGTAATAACAATTATGTTGAGCAGGACATTTTAATTTAGAAAGAGACTATCTCTGTGTATTTGCTTTGCTTTTAATTGAAATGGTCAGAAAATTGTCAGTATTAGCTAAGAATGACCAAAAAGTCCTGCTAGAAATGGGGGCTTGGGGGAGAGGAACCAACAAAGCCACAAGAATTTAATGGGATAATGGGAGGAAAAAAAATTAAGCTTCTTTATAAATACATCCTACAAGATTCACTTTCTCATTGTAATAGCAGAAATTAAAACTACATATTCTACTTTTTTGGGATATATTCCTAAAATAATGAGAAATATAGGTAATTTCAAAAGCTAACTAAATGGTCTGCTGTCAGAAAATTCATACTACCTTTGGGAATGAGTACAAATATGTGTAGGGCTGATAACGTATTTTTAAAATGTCATTGAAATTGTCAATGCTGCAGTGGACAACATATTTTATGAAGCTAGAATTTAAATTTTTTTCCTGAATACTTTCCTTCATTATAAATTGTTTTCACAACTTGCATTTTCTGCAAAGACTCGTATCCCCAACCTAAATTCTATGACTTGCTGAGAAGAAAATAAAATGATAATAGCAAGATTATAGTCATATGCATGTTACCAAATACCAGCTTCCTATAACATAGCTAAATGTTTGAGTATTTGCAAAATAAACATTCATAGCTCCTTTCAGAGTTTTACAGTTCTATGTATGTAGTAGGGGAAAGTGCAACACAGTCTAGTTTAGGGGCAGCCCATAGCGTGAAAGTTTGGTGTGACTCCTGCCTTTGGGGTATTAAGGAACAAATACAGGACAAATATAGATCACACTAAGCAAAGATAAGGGAGGAAACATTACCCCAGGAACCCTGTTACGTTTTACATACACCAATTAATCTGTCATTCATTGCAGTACTTAATGCCCCTTATACCAAGATTCTTATGACATATTTCTCTAAGAAATTAGAAGTAAAAGGAAGATTATTCAGGGAAAGAGCTAGCATTATTTCTACTAGTGACAATAATGAGAACTCTGGGACCCAGCACGTTTCTAAGTTCATACTAGTAGAACATTATAGGTTCCTCATTTGGAAGTTTTGGATCTTGTTTTTGCAAACTTTACCCCAGTATTTCTGAGTGTTTGTCTCTGTCCTGATATGTATTTCTGATTGTTCTCTATGTGCATCTTCATAATAAAAGTGGTGCGAAGCCTTAATTTTGACTAGGCAAGACATAAATAGAACAATCAATGAAGAATAAAGTGATACCTGTAGGTAAAATTTGGGGTATGTAGAGTAGGGACATAGAAGAATCAATATAGTATATATATTTAGACTCCTTTCCCCATAGAATTGATCTGCATAGTGTCAGGCATTTATATTCTCTCTTTCATGACCTATTCCTTTGCAACACCAGGATAATCAATATGAGTATGTTGCTTGTTTATAAACCAACATCTCTATTACACATATGTGAAAACTAAAGTCCTAAAAGGTAACTAATGTATCCTGGAGGTTTCCACCATCCTTCCACTCCCGTTCCAGGGCTGGGCTATGTGTTTCAGGCAGGCATGACACCACTAAAATGGCCTTGACAGGAGGCAGGAATGGGCTGCAACAGTTCCCCACACTTTTAGCAGAAGACTTACCAGGTAAATTGTATGAAGGTATCCTGAGTACTGAACAACTTCAGAAATGCCTTCACTTGCTTGAGTTAACTGAGGATCCTGAATTACTGAAACAGGTTTGTCACTCTAGATAGCAATGCAGACTTTCAGCTGATTAAGCCATTATCCTTTAATTGCTGCATGATCAACAACTTTAGCCACAGTATTAATAAATGCTTTAAATGCATTGGATAACTTAACCATCAATGTTGAAAATCAAATGAATTTAATGACAATCAATTAAGCTAGTGAGAATGTTTTCTGTGGTCCTCTTAAATCCTCTGGGCAGCTGGTTGGACTGAGACTATTAGTACATGTTAACTGTTACCACTGATCACATGCTTAAGATTTATTACAGACCTTTTGTTGGTTTGTGGAAAATTAAACACCAAAGTTCAAGTTTGGTATCTGCTTTGAATTTGTCTGAATATCTGATTATTACAGAAAGAATCCTTGGTGCCCAAGTGGAGTCATCATTGTTTTCCCTTTATAACATGGTCACTTAATGAAGCAGATTCTTTGAGTACATACACATACATAACTGTAGAATAAAAATAACTGCCTCAAAACCAAAGGCCATTTAACTTCTCCAACGACTTCCACTTAAAGTTTCACTGTTATTCCTGTCCTATGGAAGGGAATGTGTCCAGGAGCTGAGAGCTTTACTTTAGCACTATAATGTGGGTATGAGGGAGAAAGTTGTAAGAATATCAACGATATTTTAGTTAGTCATAAGTTTCAGAAAAGCCAGGCAGTCTGGAAGTAAAAAGCATTGGAAATATCTTATTTTCCATTTTCTTCATTAAGCAAAGGTAATCATTAAGCTGCTGAATTTAAACAGTAAATTTCATGGTTCATCATTAACACAGATATAATTTGGATGATCTTCAAGTTTATTTTGGATCATTTCATCGAAACCAAATAAATGTTGAAAATTGTATAGAAATATTTTAATATTATTGTATAGATTGAAATTTTAGTCATTTCCTTGACCATGGAAAGTGGCCATAACCTTTTTATACAGACAGGCTTAAAACTGCCAGTGGCCTTTTTACACATAACTTCCCTTCTCAATTCAAAGTAATCTGAGACGGCTCTGGCATATCATGCCATTGCTGTTCACAACTGCTGTGGCAATAGTGCCATTCTTGTAATAGTGATGAGCCCCTGAAGACTGCCAATTAAGATCAGTTCTAACTGTTAACCCAGCAATACTGGTTTCAAAACTTCAATCACTGGTACTTCTAGTCAATGAAAAATGTAAACTTTTGGGAGAAAATGCTTCCTAGTATTCAACCAAAGTACTTCCTATTACTAAACCACTGCCTATTACTAAACCATCTGCTAGTATGTAAAGTGTTAGGAATAAAATATTGGGATTGATCAAAATGTCCATCTGTAGGCAATTGGTTAAATAAACTATCTAGTCCTTAAAAAGATGAAGTGGTTCTGAATGTACTAACGTGGAAAGACATCTAGGAAATGGATGGATTTTTGTTAAAAACACAAATAGTAAAAAAATATGTACAATGTGATCTCATTTGTATTTTAATAGAGTTTACTTTTTAGAGGAGTTTTAAGTACACAGCAAAATTATGGAGAAAGTCCATAGTTTTTGCCCTCACAAGTAGCCTTCCACATTATTGACATCCTCAACACAGTAAAACATT
This sequence comes from Pedetes capensis, assembly GCA_007922755.1. NCBI lineage: Eukaryota > Metazoa > Chordata > Mammalia > Rodentia > Pedetidae > Pedetes > Pedetes capensis. The sequence continues at coordinate 19,443 of VMDO01031207.1, forward strand.
TGTTAAAATTGATGAACCTACATTCATACAGCATTATCATCCAAAGTCCATACTTTATATTAGTGCTTTCTCTTGGTGTTGAACATTCTATGAATGTGGAAAAAGGTATAATGATATATATCCACCATCCTAGTATGTAAAAGAGACAGTTCACTTGCCTAAAAGTCCTGTTTTGCCTGTTCATCTCTCCCCTCAGCCCCAGCAAACGAGTGATATTTTTACTCTCTCTATGGTTTTGCATATTCTAGAATGCCATATAGTATAGAATCATACAGTATGTAACCTTTTCAGATGGGCTTCTTTCAGTTAGCAATACATATTTATATTACCTCCACATCTTATAATAGTTTGATGTCTCATTTATTTTTAGCACAGAATAATATGCTATTGTCTGGATGTACCATTCACCTACTGAAGGGCATCTTGGTTGCTTCTAAGTTTTGGAAATTATGAAGAAAAAGATGCTATAAATACCTGTGTGCAGGAATTTTGTGAATACGGTTCTAACCCCTTTGGGAATATTACTATGGAATTATATAGTAAGAGCATGTTTTGTTTTGTAAGAAATTACCAAAATCTTTTTTGAAGTGGCTGTACCATTTTGCATTTGCACCAGCAAGGAATGAGAGTTTCTGTTGCTCTACACCCTCACCTGCATTTTGTGTTGTCAGTTTTCTGGAGTTCAGACACTCTAATAGGCATGTGTTGTTAGGTTGTTGTTGTTAGGTGCCGTCGAGTCGGTATCTGACTCATAGCGACCCTCTGTACAACAGGGGAAACACTATTGTCAGTGCTTCTCTGCTGTTCATAGGGTTTTCAATGGCAGATTGATTTTTGGGAGGGGGTTGCCAGGTCCTTCTCCCAGCCTACAGCTTCTGGTGTTCCCAGGCGGTCTCCCATCCAGGTACTAA
>VMDO01031208.1:0-20349 GCA_007922755.1 Pedetes capensis
TGTTCCCCAGGCTTGGCGGCCCCGTTGAAAGGATGACCCCTGCTCCTCGCTCCGTGGAGCCTGCCTGCCTTTCTCTGCATGTGGCCGAGGAGAAAGCAGATGCTTCCTGGGGAAACTGGCCGCAGGGGAGAAGGCGGGTTATTTTTTCCCTCCTGATCAGGACGTCCTAACTTTGTACTGCGTCTCCTTAGTTGCTGGGTATTAGCTGTTTCCAGCAGTCGCTGCTGACCCAGGAGAAACGGGGCGGTTACACAGTGCCCTGATTACCAGACAGGGAGCAGTGACTTTCATGCCTGAATGCCAGCAATCTTCGTGTCATTGCCAGGCAGAAGCCTAGAAGTGGTTTGAAATGGATGGAAGGGGAGATACGGTCACCTAGTTGTTATAGTACAGGGTCCTCAGTACCTTCTTCTAGACCAGTGGTTCTCAACCACGGATGCCTTTGTCCCCCAGGGGACATTCGGCGATACCTGGAGACATTTTTGGTTGTGACAATGGGAGAGGGGAAGCTTGCTACTTGAATCTAGTAGGGAGAAGCCAAGGATGCTAAGAAATAGCCTACCATGCACAGGAGGGCCTCCTGCAATCAAGATCCTCAAATGTCAACAGTGCCAAAGTCAGGGCACCCCGGTCTACACCACATACACTTTGCTTCTGTGGTCTTTTAGCTGCCGTTGCTGAATTAAGTAAGAATCTTTCTGGCCGGGCGCGGTGGCACACGCCTGTAATCCCAGCGGCTCAGGAGGCAGAGGCAGGAGGATCGCAAGTTCAAGGCCAGTCGCAGTCTGCGTAACTTAGCGAGACCCTTTCTCAGAAAGTAAAAAAAAAATGGGCTGGGGGCGCAGCTCAGTGGTCCAGCACTTGCAAAGCATGCAAGCGCAAGGCCCTGGGTTCAAACCCCAGTACCGAAAAGAAAAAAGAAAAAAAGAAAAAGAATCTTTCCCAAGTAGAAGGAAACTGGCCTCCTTTTTGAGAAGATCACTGCAGGCAGGTCCTTGTCCACAGCGTACTTTTTTCTCTTTTCTTTTCTTCTTTTTTTTTTTTTTTTTTGTAGTAGTACTTGGGTATTGAACTCCGGGCCTTGTGCCTACTAGAGAAGCACTCCACCCCTGAGCTGCACCTCCAGCCCCTTTTGTTTACTTACTTTTTATCCTGAGACCAAGTCTCACTAAGTTGCACAAGATGCCTCTGGCCTCAGACTCAGAAGCCTCCGGCCTGGACCCCCCGAATTGCTGGGATGACGGGTGTGCTCCGCAGCGCCTCAGTCTGCAGCACGCTTTCGACACACCTCCTCGGACCGTCTGCCCCAGCAGAAGGCCTGGCGGCATCCTGAGCTCAGCAGCAACCCTGACACCACTCCAAGTTAGGGCACATTGTATAGTCGTGGGACATTCTCCACCTGCCAGGCACCGGACCCCATAAAAAGAGGAGCGCGTGCGTCTCATTCGCAACGAGGAGAGGGAGGTAGAGGCAGTTGGCCTGAGGCCTCGGGGCGCTAGTCAGGCTGGAATCAGAGCCTGCCTCTCTGCTGCTGCTGAGCTCTCCCCTTGGCCAGTCTGCTCAGCCTCAGGGGGACTGTGGGAGCTAGAGGGCGCCCTTGCGGTGAGGCGGCCGGCTGGCCTGGGCTGCCGATCGTGGCCGCTGCTGCCGCTGCTGTTGGTACAAGGACCAGAGGAGAGCGTTGTCGGACCATCTGAGTCTAAGCCTCCAGACTCAGCAAAACGCGCCCTGAGTTCAGGTTCAGCAACAATCACAAAAATACCAGAACGGGGCCACCGACCCTCGGAGGGGAAGACGTGGGTGTGGCTCATCTACAAGGCAGGCTGGGGTCCCTTTGGCCTCAGGAAATAGAAGCACCTCTGACCAACTCACTGTCCCCACTTCCAACCAGGCCACACTGGCCTGAGGGGCTCCTTGTGAAGTTGCGTTTCAAGACAGACATTGGGCAGCTGGGCGCAGTGGCGAATGCCTGTAATCCCAGTGGCTTGGGAGGCGAAGGCAGGAGGATCGCGAGTTCGAGACCAGAGGCAGTCTGCATAACTCAGTGAGACCCTGTCTCAAAAAAAAACTAAAAAAAAAAAAATGGGCTGGGAGTGCAGATCAGTGGTCCAGCACTTGCAGAGCATGCAAGTGCGAGGCCGTGGGTTCAACCCCCAATACCGCAAAAAAAAAAAAAAAAAAAAAAAACAGAGAGACATTGGGAAATTGGGGCCTGTCGAGATCAGAGGACCAGGAGGTAGAGAAGGGTCTGGCACCGTCATCCAGAACAATATGGGGTGGCAGGGCGGGGTCTCACAGTGCCCGCCCAGTGTGCTGGGGAGTGTGTTTCTTTAAATCCCTATTTCCGAGGCCGACAGCTGGAGATCTGGTTCATGAGGCCCGGAGATGGATCCCCAGCAGTGGCGCGTTCCCCAGGGACTTTGCACATGCAGCCGTTTGAGAACGATGCGTACGAATGGTGCTCAAGAGTAGGAAACATCGCCCTCATGCCACGTCAGTCTGGAGGTCTGGATGAGGAGCAGTGGGTAGACGTTAGAAGGAACGCGTTTTTGACACACAGTGGTGACCCATAATGCAGTGGGCTACCGTGTCTCAGAATGACTGCCCAGCTCTTTCCTGCTGAGTCCCCCCTTCCCTTCCGCTCACCTGGTGGTCCCTGAGGACCTCTGCCCTCGCACCCTGTCTGGAGCTCCCACACCTGCCCACCAGGCCTGCGAGAGGACAGCCATCCCTGCCACCCCCAGTCTGTGACCACTCTCCTGAAGGACGCTCTCCAGACGCCCTCTCTGCCACCCTCCAGCTGCCTCCACGGCCCTCTGCACCTTCCGCCACCCGCTCAGCTTTCTCTCCCCGACCCACATCCACACTCACAGCTGCGTCCCTTGCGCCCCTGCCCCATGCTCCACTGACCCTGCCCTCCTCCAGCCACAGCCCGTGGGGGGCTGTGTATGCCCCCACTGCAGTAGGGGATCTTTAGGGCTCCCTGCCATCCTCTGGCTGCCCCTCCCCATTAGCGCCCTCCACTATGGCCCAGACCTTGGCTCCCTCTCCTTGCCCCACCCCTCCGTGAGGAGGTCTGGCCATCTAGCTCAGAAGATGTCCACCTGGGTGTCCCTGGCCATGGCCACTGTCCCCCCAGCTTGGAAGGCAGCTGGGCCACTCACGCTCCGTGAACTCGGAGGGAAATGCAGGTCTCTTCCCGGAAGCAATTTCCTCACGTGCCTTCCCCCTCCCCCTCCTCCTCCCCATAGCTCAAGATCCACAGGGGAACCTTCCTTTAGGGGAAGTAGAGCCACAGGGGAGCCTTCCTTTAGCCGCATCCCGTGGGATCCACTCCACTTGGTTCTCCGCACTTGGCTTTGAAGAACACAGCCAGGTCTGCGGCTGCTCCGCCTCCACGTCCACCCCATGTCACTACAGCCCTGCTCGCCGGGCCTGACTCCTCTCCGGGTCTGTGTTCTTGCTTCCCCGGGGGTCGTTCTCACAGCAGGGAGCAAGACTCACCTCCAAACGAAACAGAACAGGAGCAAGGGTAGACCAGATGGCCACACCCGGCACCACGCCCCATTGGCTGCCCACGGCACGCAGAATGCGGTCCCCATACTGGGCTTCTGGCTGGCCCGGCCTGTTCCTTCATCTCTTTCCATCTGCCCACCCCCTCTATGGCTGCAGTGCCACTCCGCTGACCTCTGGGGCGAGTCCTCCACGTCATCCTGGGCTCTGTCCATGTGATCTCCGGCAGCCCCTCTCCATCCCCTTGGCCACGTTCTGTGGACTTGTTTTTCCCGTCCTTATCATGGCCTGGCTTGCGCAGTGCACTTTCTTCTTTCTCTCCTCCCCTCCACAGTGGCCGCCCCGCCACGTTCCCGTCCTGTCTTAACCATTTCTCACTGTTGCAAACGACCCTGCCTTGCTTTCTTGTTCATCTTTTCCTGGAAGAACAAACTCCACAAAAAGAGAGGCTTCGGGGCTGGTTTGTCGCCATGTACTTTAGGTCCTGAAGCCGTTCCCACGGTGTCCTTGCTCAGTAATTCTGCTGAGCTGCCAAAGGAGCCCACCTGGGGAATCGCCAAGGCACCCCCAGTGGGAGTGGGCTGTGTCGGGGTGAGGGAGGGCGAGGCCGTTGGATTGTACATGGGGCTCCAAGGGCTCTGCCGGCTTGAAGCAGTGGAGTCATTAGAACTTTTAAGCTGAAGCACCTTCTTATTGGGGGGCAGGTGCTGGGGCTGGAACCCCGGGGCCTGTGCACACCAAGCAGGTGCTCTGCCACTGAGCTACATCCACAGCCAACATAAGCATCTTGATCTTCCTGCTTGGTGTCCTGCTTTAGGGACTGGTCCTTCACAGGGCTGGTGCCCCTTATGCAGAACAAAACATGTCGGTCACAGTATAGACAGCTTCTGGCAGAGAACGTTCTCCAGGGAGCGCCCGCACCTTTTCATTAGTAGTGGTAGGCAGAGTTAGGCTGGGATTTAACTCAGTTGGTAGAGCGCTGCGCTGCAGTCTCTGAGGTCCTGAGTTCAATTCCCAGCACCTCAAAAATGGGAGAAGGACCTGGCAATCCACTCCCAAGGCAGTCCCAAAACAGTCATTGAAAACCCCTATGAGGGTCACTATGAGTTGGATACCGACTCAACGGCACCTAACAACAACAAGGCAGAGTTAAACCGATTTTCCTACCTTAGATGATCTCAACCCATTCCTGAGTCATAAGTAAAATCCAACCCACGTCAAGCAGATATTATCTCGATCACGCCTGCAGCCGAAGCCCTGTGGCATCCAATCCCATCAGATCTTGGAAGCTAAGCAGGGTCGGGCCTGGTTAGTACCAGGATGGGAGACTGCCTGGGGACACCAGAAGCTGTAGGCTTGGGAGAAGGACCTGGCAACCCCTCCCAAAAATCAATCCGCCATTGAAAACCCTATGAAAAGCAGAAAAGCACTGACAATAGTGTTTCCCCTGTTGTACGCAGGGTCGCTATGAGTCGGATACTGACTCGACAGCACCTAACAACAACAACAGTCTAGATCACATGCATTTCACAGCAGTGATCTAATTTAGTCCCCACCCGTCACTTATTCCGCAAGTGTTTATTGAACCTACTGTGTGCCAGACACTTCCGAGTCAAACAATTCCTCAGTCTCTCTAGGACCACAAGGAGAGAGGCAGGTAATCAATAAGTAAACAGACTGAAATGTACTTTGTCAAGTAGGGAGAAGTAAAATGAAGGTGAGAGGTTGCCACGACGTGCGCGTCCACATTCTGAAATTGTCCCGCAGAAACGTGTTTTGGAGCATATTTTCAACTGGGCCTAAAACAGCAGTTCATCATTCACTCGTTCTGCAGAGCCTGTCTGACCTCATAGCAGTCAGTTGGCATCTGTGGGCTCAACCAACCACAGATTGAAAATCTTTGGGAAAAAACTCGCATCTGTACCAAACACGTCCAGACTTATTTTTCTGGGCATCCAGGGTAGAGTAACAACTATGCATAGAGCGTTCCCATCGCGTTGGGTGTTGTAAGTAAGATCTGGAGAGGGTATAAAGTAGACCAGAGGAAGTGTGTAGATTGTGTGCAAGTTCTACACCATGTTATGGAAGGGACTTGAACATCCACAGTCTTGGGTATACCCAAGGGGGTTCTGGAACCAGTCCCTGTAAGCACTTTGCTATGTACATTGGCCCCCCTGTGAAGATACATACGTCACATCGCTTGGGCCTTCAGTGCTTCTAAGAACGCGGTAGGTCGAAGGTATTTGGTGTCTGGCCAGTGGGAAGAGCGTGCAGTGGCCGAGACATGCCTGGTGCAGCTGTGGAGCAAATAGCTGTAGGCAAGGCACCAAGGGGGTGAGAACAGGATTCCTGCCGGGGGCAGTGAAGTGCCCTTAGAGATCTCAGGGAGAGGGGACCGTGGTTTTAGAAGATTGCTCTGGGTCTGTGAGGACCTCTGTTGGGGATGTGACAGACCATGCAGGGCAAGAGGAGTTGGGTCGTCAGCCCACCAGTGGGCATCCTCTTTACTGCTGGGGCTCTGGAAGGCCCAGGCAGAACTGTCACCAGAACTTGTCTTGTTCTTCAACTCCATTTCTTAGCTGCTTGGCCCAGTTCTGGCTCAGGTCATTTCCCATTGGCTTAACACAATGTGGTATTAACTAAAAAGTTTAAAACTCTTAAAATACAGTAGTCTAAAATTTTGCCTCATATATTAGTTTTATTTATTGATTGATTTACTTTGTGGGACCTATCACAATGCTTTACACACCACCATCAAATTACAGCTAAGTAGAGTACTGTAAAAAGACAAGTCAGATATATGTGCTATTTCTCCAACTGGAAAGAAAATTGCCAGTGATCTTTTGTATTGCAGCTTGAGAACATCTAATTTCATAATATCACACATCTTTGAGCAATTCAGGCCTTTGTGTCATGGTCCGATAGCACTCTTAGGGTAGGAGACTGTTTACTTTGTATTTCTGTGGTTTGCGGAGGTACTCAGCCTAGGAATCCTGCAGTCTGAGAAACTTGAATCCTATCACCCCTTACCCTCCCCCATTTCCTGTCTTAGAATTATAAATATGTACAAACAGGTAAAGACCTAAAAGACACCTAAAAGGCTTTTTTAAAAATTTAAGGCACCAAGAAAACAGAAAGGAGTGGACGTGAGGTTTGGGAAAGAGTGATTAATACATAAATAACTGAATAAAACCCAAGCCATTATGAGAAGGTTAGGGGGAAGGAGGCAGCTGATAGCTTGTTGTTATTGCCAAGTGCCGTCAAGTTGAGGTCCAACTCATGCCAAGCCTCATAGGGTTTTTAATGGCTGGTTGTTTCAGGTTTGCCCATTTTTGCGGTGCTGGGGATTGAACCAGGGTCCTCAGAAAGTGAGGAGCAGCACTCTACCAACCAAGCCAGACCGCCCCAGCTGATAGCCACATGTGGCTTATCAGGGCCAACCTCAAAACTACAACACATTTTCTCTATTTGTATCTGACTTTGGTTTTGCATCCTAACCTTCTTTCAGTGAGCATACCTTAAGTCACATCTTTGCTTTATTATCTGACAGATAAGATTATTATTAACAGAAAGCAATGTTAATATTAATTATACAATGATACTAAAAATTTTATATCACACAGAGCAGATGGTTATTTTTAATGACTTAAAATTCTACTCTTTTATATGAAGAAGCATTTTAAACATATTTAGTTATAAATGCTATTTTAATTGCCACATTATTTCTGCAGTGGGATTTTTAAAATCTTATTACATTTGCAGGGAAGTATTTTCTGTGTATATTTCGGAGGCTCTTAAGATGCGTACTTATGTGCAGAAAACAGTTGTAATTAAATTTAAAATACAGAATTGTGGGGGGCTGAGCATTACCAATAAACACAACATATAATTTTCACACCTGATCTTTTTATCTAGTTGTATTTCAAGAATTCATCTCCGACGTGAGAGCCACTGTCTGGGGCATTTGTCATGTTAACAACCATCCCAGTTATCTTCTTGGGTGGACTCTCCATTTTTCATGATGTTTGTGAGTAAATAGTACTTTGCTGGACTCTGCATTTCTAACCAAGATAAGCATACTACTTTAGAAATGTTTCCTACATAAAACAGAATTAGAAAACTGAATTACTTCATGTATATCAAAAATTTAAGCTGCATTTCTCAAGACTAGAAACTCAACTTTAAGTCAGCTGCCAACTCCTCCTCCATTTGATATCAAGCTTTGCATTGATGCAAAAAGTGAAATAAGCATCTCTGTCCCCAAAATAGCCCCTCCAGGGTCATCTGTCCGGCCGTTGCTTTACTTTAACATCAAATGTCCAGCGAGCTTCTGTCTGGAAGCCCCGCTTTTGCGTCTCTGCACATGGTGCCTTTATGGCGGTGGTATGAGGGGAATTGAAGTCTGGGGACACGTCCGGCCCCCATCAATCACAAGGTCATGGCAGCCACAGCGAGACAGGGGGTCAGGCCCTCGGATGAGATTTGTAAGGCTGCAGCATCCATTCGGGCCCCGCGTTCTGGAAAAATGATCATCATAGGCTCCCATCGAAAGCAGTCAAGGTTTGGTCTGCAACCGCGGCCAGCACCCACCTTTCACACCCGCCTTTCTTGGAAGGGCGACTGGCAGGAAAGCCAAGTGTTAGCAATCAAATCGTGCCAATTCAAGTTCCTGGCCAATTAATTAAAATAACAACAACAACAAAACTACGTCCTTTTAGCTAATTTTCCTTTCAATTTTGTCCATGATGCTAATTTATTTTTAAAGTGCATTTGTGGTAGCATTTGTCCCAGTGAACTGGTGTACAAGTCCCCCTACGTGGGTAGGGCACCCGGTTACTAGAGCCCGGTGCAGCCTTGGTCTTACACATATTTCCCACCTCATGGTGGAGAATCTGCCTATTCCTTCTGGCAGGTGGGTTGACTGCAGTCTCCTTTTGCTGATTTTTATAATATCTTTGCATTTCCCCATCATAATAGACCATTACAAGCTGTCGTGGTGGCACATGCCTTGAAGCCCAACAACTCGGGAATAGGTGGCAGGAGGAACACAAGTTTGAGATCAGAGGCAGCTTGCGTAACCTATCCAGACTTTATCTCAAGATTAAAAAGTTTAAAAGGGGATGGGGGTACAGCTCAGTGGAAGAGCACTTGCAAAGTATGTGCAAGGCCCTAGGTTCAACCCTCCAGTACCACAAATAAAACAAAACAAAACGTTACTTTTTAGAAAAATTAAAAATATAAAAAAGGCTTTTGTTCTTTTCAAAAATTCAGCCACATACAAAACTGATAGTTTCAGGGGTATGTGTGTAATTTCTTTCCAAAAATTATATCATAACGGGCCTTTTTTCCCCCACTGAAACATAGTACATTAAATTTTTCCATGTTATAAAATTTCATTCCCATGTGGTTAAGTTTTTTAAAAGAAAATAACTTCAAATATGTTAATTTTCCACACTATCTGAAAAGAGTTCAGAAACTGGAAGCAACCTAAATGACCAGCTGTAGGGGACTGGTAAACTCCTCCACACGTTTACGCCAACAGATTTGGAAAACAGCTACCTGGCCAATTGACAGGAAGAGATCCATATTTGTGCCTATCCCCAAGAAAGGGGATCCAATTCAATGTGGAAACTATCACACAATATCATTAATATCACACACAAACAAAATTTTACTAAAGATCATTCAAAAGTGACTGCAGCAGTATATAGAATAGGGAACTGCCGGAAAGTCAAGCTGGATTCAGAAGAGGCTGGGGAACCAGAGACATCATTGCTGATGTCAGGTGGATATTAGCTGAAAGCAGAGAATATCAGAAAGATGTCTATGTTTTATTGGCTATGCAAAGGCATTTGACTATGTGGATCATAACAAATTATGGATAACACTTTGAAGAGTGGGAATACCTGAGCACCTAATTATACTCATGAGGAACCTGTACGTGAACCAGGAGGCAGTTGTTCGAATAGAATAAGGAAACACTGCCTGGTTTAAAGTTGAGAAAGGTGTGCGTCAGGGCTGTATACTTTCACCATATCTCTTCAATTTCTATGCTGAGCAAATAATCCGAGAAGCTAGGCTTTATGAGGAAGAACACGGCATCAGAATTGGAGGAAGACTCATTAACAACCTGCGGTATGCAGATGACACAACTCTGCTTGCTGACAGTGAAGAGGATTTAAAAAATTTACTGATGAAGATCAAAGAACACAGCCTTCAGTATGGATTGCATCTCAACAAAACAAAAACCCTTACAATTGGGTCAGTACACAACTTCACAATAAATGGAGAAATGATTGAGGTTGTCCATGATTTTGCTTTACTTGGCTCTACAGTCAACACCCGCGGAAGCAGCAGTCAAGAAATCAAAAGACGTGTTGCTCTGGGAAACGCTGTGGCAAAAGATCTCTTTGGAGTATTGAAAAGTAAAGAGGTCACATTGAATACGAAGGTGCGTCTGACTCATGCCATGGTATTTTCAGTTCCATCATGTGGTTGTAAAAGCTGGAGATTGAACGAAGGAGACAGGAGAAGAACTGATGCTTCTGAGTTATGGTACTGGAGACGTCTATTGAATATACCACAGGCTGCCAAAAGAACCAGCAGATCTGTCCCAGAAAAAAAGTGCAACCAGAGTGCTCCTTGGAAGCAAAGTGGCTAGACTGCATGTTATGTATTTTGGACATGTAGTCAGGAGAGGCCAATCCCTGGAGAAAGACATCATGTTTGGGAGAGTGACAGGTCAACAAAAAAAGGAAAACCCTCCATCAAATGGATTGACACAGTGTCTGCAACAGTGGGCTTACACATAAAGAAGATCATGTGCCTGGCACAGAATCAAGGAGTGTTTCATTGTGCTATACATAGGGTCACTATGAGTTGGACTTGACAGGACCTAACAACAGCAGCAGCAATATGTACCCATTAAATGTTGCTTATGCTAGGATTTAGCTCAGTTGGTAGAGTGCTGCTCTGCAGTCTCTGAGATCCCAAGTTCCATTCCCAGCACCACAAAATGGGAGAAGGACGTGGCAATCCACTTCCAAGGCAACCCCGAAATAGTCAGCCATTGAAGACCCTATGAGGGTCGCTATGAGTTGGACACAACTCGACAGCACCTAACAACAGCAACAAATGTTGCTTGCTATGTAGGTGCTCATTTAAACAGTAGGTGTCGCTATCCAGTGAGCCTGCTTCAGCAGCCCTTTAGGATGATCATACACTTCTGACAAGCCAGGCATCTGCCTTTCACCCCAGGGCCTTTTCACATGCTGTGCTTGGCAACCTGTCAGCTTTCCATCATGACAAAATACCTGAGACAATCACCTTAAGAAGAGGAAAGGTTTATTTTGTCTCACGGCTTCAGGAGCTTCAGTCCGTGGTGTCAGGGCCCTGTCACTTTGTGCCTGTGGCAAAGCCGAACATCGTGGTGGAAGAAAGTGCTCACTTCATCGCTGCCAGGAAGCAAAAAGAGACAGGAAGGGGCGGGGCCCTAGTGTTCCCTTCAGGGGCACACCCCTAATGACATAACTCCCTGCCGCTAGGCTCCACTTCTTAAAGGTTCCACTGCCGCCCAGTAGTGCCAGAGGCTGGGGCCAAGCTTTGAGAAAATGACCCTTTGCAGGACATTTCGGATCCGACCGTAAGGCTGTCCCCGTGCACTGTGTCTGGTCACGAGTCACCCTCTCTGTGAGGCCATTCTGACTCTGTTTAAACTGCGCACGTGGCTGGCCTGTGCCTCAGTGGTAGAGCTCTTGTGTGTCACGCACGTGGCTCTGGGATCAATCCTTGGCGCTGCAGATTTAAGCAAGCCTGCCCACACCCCTCCTCCCTGCTTCACTTTCTCCATCCCACTTAGCGCTTTCTCATCACCTCTGAAGTATCTTGTTCTTTATCTGTCATCTCCCTGCTCCCTTCCCCCTGCCAGGATTTAAGCTTCCTTCAGGGTGGGAACCCTGTGTCATTTACCTGTCTCTCTTCTTAACACCTAGTACAGTGTCTGCGCTGGTAGTGGCTCAGTCAATGTCAACCTAGCACCTTTTCCAAGTTTTCCACGATGGACCAAACAGCTGGACGTTGTTTTCTTTTGTCTGCTGAGCCCTGGATCAGGTGCTCCGTTTGTGTCACTTGCTAAATCAACACTGCAGCTCTGTGAAATGGGCCTGTTGCCTGCCCTTTTTACATGGGCACACCGAGTGCTAGAGAACTGAGTAACCTGCCCAAGGTCACGCGGCTGGTGAGGATCAGGGGTGTGATGTGTAGACGGGAGGCTAGGCTGCCTGTGTGCCCTCCAGCTGCACCTGCTGGTGTAGAGTCAGTGGACAGAAAGGGCAGCGGAGCTTGGCAACATTAGGCCCGTTTCCCTTGTTCCACGTGTGGCTTTCAGCAATAAGTACACACTCATCTAAAAAAAAATTTCAAATATGAATTGTGTAGTTAGAACACAGACTGGAGGGTAAGCATTCAAGGATTTCTGCTCCCGCTTTGGCAGCTGGGATATTCAGTTTCAACCTCGCCCGTCTCAAGACAGCAAGCGTGGCGAGTCCTTTGTGGCGAGTCCTTTGTGACGGCAGGGAGCGGTCCCTCATCGGCAAAGGCAGAGCAGGGCAGCGGTGGCGTCTGAGGCTCAGATGGGGCAGTAGGGTATCAGGGGCCCGGGTCATAGCACCGTCCAGACACCTGCAGCCAGGTAGACCCTTGGTGCAGTTCTGCAGAGCCTGGCCTGTGCACCATAATGCAGACAGCCTACCAGCCCGAAGCAGATGACTGACAAACATGAAGTCTCCACAATAGCGTGGATCACAACTTAAGATTGTAATTAGATGGAGCGGATTAAATGCTTTCAAGGTGAATACGATCGTCCGTCCAGAGGCGAAGCAAGGCTCTGCAGCCCCGGTCTGCCACAGCTTCCTCCCCCTTGGCATGCGAGCGTGGCTGGAACGAGTAGGCTTGATTTTTGCAGAGTTCCAGATGTGTTAAGTACAGGCAGGCCCTGCTTCCGTGTAGCATGTCTCGAATCATTTTTTCCTGGAAACATGGATGAAAGTGGAGTCTTCAAGAAGTGCAGCAATAGCGCACGAGAAGAGGGTGCAACACGCTTGCGCTCTGCCAAAGGCGCTAAAACACGCTGTGAAATCCCTGATTGCACCTCCTCTCAGCCAGCCCTTCGGTCCTCAGCCACAGCCTCATCTTTTTCTCATTCCGCACAGCTGAGCAGATCCGCCGGAATCCCACAAATATTCAAAGTGGTGTAGACGTATTCAAGGCGGTATAGATGGGCCACTCGGACCCTGAGTAGTGAGTACCATCTCTGTACCCATTTTATGTATTAGGCCAGGGGCATCCTGCTCTTTCCACTAATATCAGTGTGGGCTGGGACTTAGCTCCGTGGGTAGAGCGCTGCGCTGCAGTCTCTGAGGTCCTGAGTTCAATTCCCAGCACCGCAAAAGTGGGAGAAGGGCCTGGCAATCCACTCCCAAGGCAATCCCGAGAAACAGTCAGCCATGGAAAACCCTATGAGGGTCGCTATGAGTCGGATACCGACTCGACGGCACCTAACAACAAAAATATCAGTGTCTTCTTTTTTCTGTTTTCCACTGGTCCTCGTAAAATAAGGACCGAGTTGCTCCAGCTGCATAGACACCTGCTGAACGGGACCCAGCTGCCCCACTGCCCATCCGTGGCTTGTGGGATGTCCTGCTTGTCCTTCCAACAGCCCTGGTAGCAAGGGTCAGTCTGGGCGTGCGCAGAAAGGATAGTGCTGTGTTCGCCTAGGAAGACATGCCCTGCGATCTAAGGTAGAAAACTCACTTGAATTTCTTGGAAGAAACGCACTTGTTTCTTCCTTTTCTATAGCCAGGAAAGGAAAATCGGGAGGACACTAAAAATAGCGACCAAATTGCTCCCTGGGAACCTTTGCTGCCAGCAGAGGGGGAGCAGGGTGTACGCTGGGCAGAGCTCATCAGGCTGCTGAGGGGCTCCCTGCTTGAGTTTGAAGACATGGCCCATGGGGTGACTGTGAGTGTCTAGCCCGAGTCGCAGCCCCAGTGCTAACTAAGTCCTTCCAGCCTCATGCCCCAGGGCACCTGGGGAAAGCTCTCTCACCTTGCCACGGCTCCGAAGTCCCTTCAGCTCAGCCAGGACGTGGTAGGACCCCCGAGATGAGAGGGGGCCCGTGATAGGGGACATCGAAGGGACACATGGCACGGGCTTGGCTTATGGATGGCTGGAAGCCTGCAGCACACGGAGAGCAGAGGAGGGTGGCGCGTCCCCCAGGAATGGGGCCACGGGGCTCCTCGGCCAGGGAGAGGAGGGCCCTGTCAGCTGGGAAGGCTAGTGGGTAGTCACTGCTTTTAAAACCCCCCCACCGGGGGGATCAAAGGCAACCGTGGGGAAGAGGAATGAGCCCAGGCTGGGCTTTGATGGAGCGGATTCAGATCCCACTTCTGCTGCACCCAGGCCTGACCCTGCCATCAGCCACAGGGGGCTGGGGCTTCTGCTGAAGGAAAAAGAGGAAAACGGCAGTTATTATGTTTTGGAACACAATCTTATCTTTCATTTCATCTTAAAGCAATTTTCCCCAAAGATCGGCCATGGTATCTGAACCGTATTGGCAAAATTTTACCCGTGACAAAGAAAATGCTTTAAACTCCGAGCAGATCCGACCCAAGATCTCTGAACACTTTGGTTCTTGTTTTTGTTTTTCTAAAGCAAAGCCCAAATTTTAACACAGTGGTAGAAATGATATCATTAAACTTCAGTGGAGCAAATAAACTCAGCTTTTTTAAAGGAATGATGTAATATTAATGCTGAATTGTTCATTGTTCTTTGCCGCAAGTAAGTTTAACCCAAGGGGTGTGGTGGAGAGTGATAGTTGTTGTTGTTAGGTGCTGTCGAGTCAAGTCTGACTCATAGCAGCCCTCAGGGTTTTCAATGGCTGATTGTTTCGGGATTGCCTTGGGAGTGGGTTGCCACGTCCTCCTCCCATTTTTGCGGTGCTGGGAATCGAACTTGGGACCTCAGAGACTGCAGAGCGGCACTCTACCAACTAAGCTAAATCCCAGCCTGGGGGTAGTGATAAGTGCAGGCATAAGTATTTCTTACTGCACAGGGAATTAAGCCCAGAGCATCGTGTATACTAGGCAAGTGTTCTACCACTGAGCCGCACTCCTGTCCCCTAATCCTAGCTTTTAAACTTTGTTAATTCTACAAGTTATGCTCTGGTTTCCCATTTTTGTAGAAAAGACAAAATAAGAAAGACACATCTGGTTAATATTACAGAACTGTTTTAAAAGGCTATACTTTAAACAGCACTTCAGAAATGAAGTGATCTTTGGTCTGCGGTTTGGAAGGACGGTGCCATTCCCGGTGTCTCCATGGTGGTAATGATGGAAACAGTTTCCCCAAGTATAATACTTGACAGATTTCCAGGCAAGTTAAAATTATCCATCATATTACAAACTTCTCTGGCATTTACCAGCCCTGGTTGTGTTTATTGACAATGCTGTGGGTCAACATGAGATTGACTAACATAGAAACAGAAATCTAAAGAAGGATTTTGTAGGCGCACGTCCATTTATTGTGGAACCTCTTACTTGTCCCAAGCTTGCTGTTAGGTGCCATTGAGACAGGTCCGACTCACAGGGACCCTATGTACAGCAGATGAAACACAACTCCACACTGTGCCATGTCTGGCACTAAAGTCAGTGCTTTTCTACTCTTTGTAGCATTTTCGATGGCTGATTATTTTAGGAGTGGGTTGCCAGGTCCTTCTTCCAAGCCTACAGCACCCAGTATTCCCAGGTGGTCTCCTTCCAAGTATTAACCAGGCCAACCCTGCTTAGCTTCCGAGATCAGATAGGATCAAACGCCAAGGTGGTACAGCTGTAGACATGTCCAAAGCTTAAATAGTGAAAATTGTTAGATTTCTTTTGAACTCTGCTCATCTCATCATTTTTGGAAATTATTTCAGTGCAGAATTGACTGTTATTAATCGGCACCAGCTGGGTCACCCCTGGCAGACAGAATGGCCATTGCCTAGTGAGGGTGACTCACCCAAGCACTCTTATTTCTCAAGTACCATCCCTGGGAGTTGGTTGTTTATGCTGGTACAAAACAAACCCCCTCCTGGATGATGGGAAACGTGGGTTTCACACCCATCCTGCAGCTCCAGCCTCCCCGTGTTCACACCAGCAGATCTTAGAGCCCGACAGGTGCAGGAAGCCATGAGGCACTTTTGCAAGACCAAGTCTTCACTACGGGTTCAGTAGAAACAAGGGCTCTGCTGTGATCTGTCATCTCCCAGCCATCTTGCGAACCTTCTGTCATCTTACTTGCTAAGTATGTGTCACCTGTGAAGTTATTTTAACCCAAAATGGCCTCATGGGGTCAAAAGAGCCCTCTGAGTGGGAGCTGGTCGTGGGTTCCTGTAGCTTTTACCTAAGCATTGGTACCTGCATCGTGACGTCATATGTGACCAGTTAAGGGTGACTATGGTTCTGTAATAGTGTGGCCCAAAGTGAAAGGTCGTAAGCCTCATCCCCTTGCACGCACCAAATAGATTGTTGTTGTTGTTGTGTGCCGTCGAGTCGTATCCGACTCATAGCGACCCTCATAGGGTTTTCAATGGCTGATTGTTTCAGGATTGCCTCGGGAGTGGATTGCCAGGTCCGTTTCCCATTTTTGTGGTGCTGGGAATCGAACTCAGGACCTCAGAGACTGCAGCGCGGCGCTCTACCAACTGAGCTAAATCACCGCCACCAAGTAGATTACATTTGGCGTAAACACATCAGCACACACCAGCAGGAGCACACCAAGCTGACGTCAGTATTGGGTGCTCAGCTGACCTGCACGCTTACGCGTCTTTCCTCAAAGGCGCGTCCTGTAGCAGCAGCCGGAGCCAGACTTGTGAATGGGTTGGTGATGTCTGGTTTTCAGGCAGAGAAGGTGAGAGGTTGGCGCCTGCCTCGGCGTCTGCGTGAAAGATGGAGCGCAGTCAATTCGTCATTAGCAGCAGGTTAGCAAAATTCTAAAACAGCAGGAGAGAAACACAGGCTCTTTTCAGGAGCTATCAAAGAAGCCAGGTCGTATTTTTTTAATTCTGTAGAACACATCCTGAAAATATAAACACGGGGGCTTTTAAAATACATTTTTATCAAAAATATTTATAT
Source organism: Pedetes capensis (assembly GCA_007922755.1). Taxonomy (NCBI): domain Eukaryota; kingdom Metazoa; phylum Chordata; class Mammalia; order Rodentia; family Pedetidae; genus Pedetes; species Pedetes capensis. Next base: position 16,683 of record VMDO01031208.1, read on the forward strand.
TTAGAAGGTTGTTGTTGTTGTTGTTGTTAGGTGCCGTCGAGTCGGTATCCGACTCATAGCGACCCTCATAGGGTTTTCAATGACTGACTGTTCGGGATTGCCTTGGGAGTGGATTGCCAGGTCCTTCTCCCATTTTTGCGGTGCTGGGAATTGAACTCGGGACCTCAGAGACTACAGCGCAGCGCTCTACCAACTGAGCTAAATCCCAGCCCCTTAGAAGGTTGTACAAGGCACAAAACAAGTACCCAAGGCAGCTCCTGATGCAAATTTAGGCAAATATATTTCCAGAGGTGCCTCTGTGTCTATGGATTAGTCTGCAGCAGTGAGCGATTTGGATTGGCTTAGGCTGTGAGGGTTTTGCACTGTAAATTTTTGTGTGTTCTTTTGTTCGTTTGTTTTTGTTTTTGTTTTAAGATAAGGTCTTGCTATATAGCCAAGCTGGCTTTGAACTCACAGTCCTCTTCCCTCAGCCTCCCGAGTGCTGGGATTATAGCTATGCAGGACCACACCTGGTTTTTCTGGGGCGTGTGTGTGTGTGTGTGTGTCTGTGTGTGTGTGTTTTAAGGAAAAAAACAAAAACCATGTAATATCGTCTGTTTTGTTCCACTACTGTTTCTCCCAGGCCTCAAAACAGAGCCTCCCACTGCGTCGTGCAGGGAGTTATTTGTTGCCTCGGTGACTTTCCGGGTGGGTTGCACACACCCGCCATTCCTGAGTGTGTCATCAAGGCCGAGGCGGTCTGTCACGGAGCCTCGCCCTCCCGGTGGTCTGGAGTGGCTGCTACTTGTCTTCCGTCAGCTGCGGCTGCCGGGCTCTCTGTTCACATTCACAGTGGATGAATTCCGAGAGGAACCAAACCCTCCCATTTGTCCCCAAGTGCAGGGTGGCTCGAGAGGCAGGGGTGTCCCGCTCAGGAACCTCCAGCCTCTTGACTCTGGCAACTGTCAGGGTCCAGGTGTGGCGGAAAGGCTGGGGGCCCCTCTCTGTTTGAGGTACCCGATACCGTGATGCTAACTCCGTCCCTGCTGGCTGTGGCATGTCATCCACCCTCAACAAAGGCTTGGCAGCCACAAGGGACCCCTTTCATGATTCAGCCTCTGGTCCTTCATTTAGGAGAGAGGTGTAGAATCACATGGACATTTTTCAAATATTATTTTAGGTGTTTATAAGATACTGTATCTATAAGTATAGGCAAAAGGTAGGTAGACTTCACAAATTAACATTTGGTATCATCAAAAAAAAAAACAAAACAAAACCGGGCCAGGCTCAGTGGCGCATGCCTGTCATCCCAGCGGCTTGGGAGGCAGAGGCAGGAGGATCCCAAGTTCAAGACCAGAGGCAGTCTGCAGAACTTAGCGAGACCCTGTCTCAAAGAGTAAAAAAAATGGGCTGGGGGCACAGCTCAGTGGTCCAGCACTTGCAGAGCATGCAAGCGCAAGGCCCTGGATTCAACCCCCAGTACTTCAAAAAAAAAAAAAAACCTTGGTGTTTTCCACAGTTGCCTCCAAACAAAACAGATCAAAAGGTTACAAGTGGTGCCCAAGGAAAAGGACGAAATAATTTATCACCCCCATAATATGTTGATAATTTATTCTCCAAAGTACTCCAATGGTAAGGATACATAGGCAGAGTTTTCAGCCATCAGTTACATAATATTTAAAACCCCTAGGTCTTACACAGACAATGATAGGGGTACTGGATGTCTTTTCTCTCCTGCATCCAGAGACTTTCCTCAAATGTTGTTCTCTGTACTGCAGTGATCTCGCTTGTCACATTCTTTCTTGACACTTTTTTTTACTAAGCACGTATTCTGTGCTTGGTGCCTTCTGTATACTGGCCATATCTAAAGAAGTTTTTTAAAAAAAGGGACACTACCCTGTAAGGGTGCTGGGATTTAGCTCAGTTGGTCTCTGAGATCCCGAGTTCGATTCCCAGCACCACAAAATGGGAGAAAGATGTGGCAACCCACTCCCAAGGCAATCCCGCAACAGTCTGCCACTGAAAACCCTATGAGGGTCGCTATGAGTCAGATACCGACTCGACGTCACCTAACAACAACAACAACAACCCTGTAAGGGGGGAGCTGGGATGTAGCTCATTTGGTAGAGCGGCGCTGTGCAGTCTCTTAGATCCTAGGTTTGATTCCCAGCACCCCCCAAAATGGGAGAAGGACATGGCAACCCACTCCCGAGGCAATCCCGAAACAATCAGCCTTTGAAAACCCTCTGAGGGTCGCTATGAGTTGGACATGACTCAGCAGCACCTAACAACAACAACAGCAGCCCTATAAGGGAGATAGACATGAGCCAGCTCGCAGTTCCCCGGAGGCTGGGAGGGAGCAGAGAAGGATCAGGTGTCCCCATCCCCCCACTGCAGGACTTGGGGAGCTGCCTGTGGCCCCACTGTGATTCGTGCAGCTTAAATCATGGCATCTCTAAAAGCAAGTCTTCCTCGATTCTCTCCGATAATTACCAAAACTTTTTCCCTTAAATGTGCGCTCTTCAGTGTCCGGACGGTGCATGTTTCGTGTTACAGTTCCGTGTAGACATCCTTAGTCTGGGCAGTTGCTGTTTGGGAAACCAGCTTACCCTTTGCGGCCATGTTTACATGGTCTTCGGGACTGGGGGAGGCTGCAACGTGTCAGGGGTGGGGCCCACCACACTTCACCAAGCTCTTGCCTGACTTCTGCGTTGTCTGCAGGTCTCCGTATGTGGATTACACCCATCTCTAGAGCCCCAGCTGTCTGGTTGTTGTTGTTGTTAGGTGCCGTCGAGTCATATCCAACTCATAGCGACCCTCATAGGGTTTTCAATGGCTGATTGTTTCGGAATTGCCTCGGGAGTGGATTGCCACGTCCTTCTCCCATTCTCCAGGGCAGAGTCTAATTTTATTTGCTGCTGACCTCGCAGCCTCCCTTGCAGAGCCTGACAGGTGAGGGGGGCTGCCCCGCTGACTAGCCATCCAGCCATCCCTCTGGTCCCACACCAGACAGTGGTACAAAGCCTATTGGGCTCTCCATCCTCTAGAGTGGGTCTTGTTCTAGCCCACGTGGAAAAGAGAACAGGTATTGAGGGGTGCCGTGCGGCTCATTTCGCTCCTGAAGAAATTGAAGTCAAAAGAGGTGACGTGCCCATGGTTCCAGGGCCAGAGGCCACCCTGGGGTTCGAACTGCCCTTCCTAGTCATCACTGCACCTGTTCCTCTTCTTGGAAGTGCGCCGTAGGATGGCTAGAGTATCCTCGCACACCATTGCTGGGAGAAGGGTAGAATGCGGGGCAGGAGTCCAGCGCTGTGCACCTAGAGTCCCTGCCGCGCTCATTTCCTTAAACCCGTATCTTGAACATTGCCCCAAATGTTGAAAATGTACAGAAGTCTTGACTCACGGTCAAAAATCCGAAGTCTGTCTAAGCAGTGAAGAAATAATCACCGAGGTTGCGGGGAAAAGGGAACACTTTTACATTGCTGGTGGAGCTGTAAATTGGTGCAACCACTATGGAAATCAATATGGAGGTACCTCAAAAAACTAAAAATAGAACTGCCATATGACCCAGCTATAACACTATTGGGAATTTACCCAAAGGGAGATGAGTCATCATACCATAGAGACACCTGCATCTCCATGTTCAATGCAGCGCTTTTCACAATAGCAAAGATATGGAATCAACCAA
>VMDO01031209.1:0-20349 GCA_007922755.1 Pedetes capensis
TTTTTTTTTTTTTTTTTTTTTTTTTTTAAATTTTTTTTTTTTTTTTTTTTTTTTTTTTTTTTTTTTTTTTTTTTTTTTATTTTAATTTTTTTTTTTTTTTTTTTTTTTTTTTGGTTTAAGTTGTGATTTTCTTGGTTTTTGATGGAATAAGGATTTCCATTTGTATCATGGACATTTTGTATATTATGTGAGCAGACACTGGGTCCTGTTTAAATATTTTTGCAGCAAATCACTCTGTTTTGGCTTAGCATGTGGATTTTTTTTCTTACTTTTCTGGGCTGTGATTCCAATGGCAGGTTAATTTTCTGAGTATTTGTGATTTTGGTCTGAATGCCATGTGGTGCCTCTGGGACTCCCACTGTGGTTGCTGCCTGAATGATGAAAAGATTTCTCCAGGTTGGGTGCTTTCTGATGCCCCTCAGTGTACAGACTGAGACTGTTTCCTCTCAGTAATTTCTCTCCTGCCAGAATGTGTCAGAGAAGCAGCAGAACTTGTCTTCAGAAATTAAAGGGCCTCTTACTCCAGGCCACCAAGTGTGACTGAATTCTGCCTGCTTGTCTCTGGCAAGAGAAGGGACATTGAAGGGAGACCAAACACACAAGACAATACCAGTCCCTTTAGTGTGTTTGGCCCTGTCCTTCCACCTCTGCCCATCAACTACCCTATCTCTCAGTACCATTACTATTTTATAATTTTGATTATCTGGGAGGAGAAATAGGTCAATGTCACCTTATTTGGACTGGAAGTCACGTATTAGCTTCCCTAATCATGAGATATAAAACCAGGAGGGCATATGATATAGCAATTACTAATAATCTTTCTAGGCTGGGGTTTAGCTCAGTTGACACAGTGCCTGGTCTGCATTCTCTGAGGACACAGGTTCAATCCCTAGCACTGCAAAAATGGAAGAATGATATAACAATATCCACTTTTGAAAACAATCCCCAATCAACCATTGAAAATCCTATGAGGGTCACTATGAGTCAGACCTGACTGAAAGGCACTTACCAACAACAATAATCTTTCTATATATTTAGGAGGTCTTGCTATTTCATTGTCATTTTACTGAGAATTCATATTCAGACAAAATGAATATAACATTCATAAATTTCTTAATAATGTACCAATTATTTTTCTCCAATGTATTATTTTAGCCATTTCTATGTTAGGAAATGTTAGTTCTAATTTTGAATAAATGATGTTTTACAACAAGATTATTGTGAAGATCAAATGAGTTATTTAAAAACATGGAAGCTTACTTACCAGAGATTATTATTACTTATAATTATAGCCACAATTTGTTTGATGATATTTCCTAAATGATCAGGTTTATGAATTGAGAAAGGACATTTATATTATCATTCATATGTTTTTGAAGATGCATCTGGTTTTGATGTATAGATTTCAATCATCCAAAATATATTTGCTGATAATTTACTACGTTCTGGTCACATATTAAGTACTAGGATGTGAAGAAGAAAAGACATAATTCTGCATGTTAGAGTTCATGTTTGAAGGAAAAACATAATTTACAAAATTATTTTACAAAGCATATGAAAGCCATCATTGTTATTGTTATTTGCCATTAGATGCCATCAAGTCAGATAGACTCATAGAGACCCTATGTACAACAGAAGGAAATACTACCCAACACTGTGCCATGCCCACAGTCTTTATGTGTGAGCCCAATGTTGTAGTTACTATGTTTCTTCTCATTTTGAGTAATGCAACATCATCAAAAGGAGGTCACAGGGGCTTTACTCCATTCCTGTCATTATGGTCATCTCTACTTTGAGGAGGCACCTCTTCCTCAGTCTTTTCTTGAATGCTTTACAGCCTGTGGGGCTGATTTTCCAGCACTATGTTTGACAGTGCTTCTCTGCTACTCATAGAATTTTCAGTGACTAATTGTTTCAGGAGTAGGTCATTCTCCCTAGTCTGGAAGTTTAGCTGAAACCTGTCCACCTTGAGTGGCCCTCCTGGTATGTGAAATACCAGTGCCATTGCTTTTGGCATCACAGCAACACACAAGTCCCCACAGCATGACAAGCTGACAGACATGTGGAAGAAAGGCCATCATAGGTGAAATAAAATCAGTAAAGAAATATTTAGGCATGGTTCACCCTGAACTGAATGTGTGCATTTCAGAAAGCACAGATAGGAGAAACCACACATTATAGAAGTAAGGGAAAGAAAATAAGGTAATAAACTGGGCTCAGTGGTACAAATCTCTAAGCCAATGATTTGGGAGACTGAGGCAAGAGGATCCGAAGTTCGAGGCCAGAGGCAGTCTGCATGGCATATCAAGACCCTGTCACAAAATAAAAAAATACAAAATAAAATAAAGTATGGGCTGGAGGTGGTGCCCATTGGTAGAGCACTTGCAAAGTATGTGTAAGGCTCTGAGTTCAACATTCAAGTACCACAAAGAAAAAATTAAATATAAAGTAGAATTTGGGGCAGTAAGCAACTGAGAGATTTCCTCCTTGCAGTATACATTTTTAAATAAATGATGTAACTTCTCTTCATCTCAATTATCTACTCTGTTGAAAGGAAAAAGTGATGTTTATACTTTGTATAAAGTAAGAAAATCGCTAGAATAACACGTATAATTCACTTAATGCATTGTGTATAAAATATATATTCAGTAAGTATTTACTTTTTTCCATTTTTATTATTTAGGAAATGTATTGATTAGGTAGAAGCTGGGGTTTAACTCAGTTGGTAGAGCACTGCTCTGCACCCTCTGAAGACCCAGGTTTGAACCCCAGCATCACAAAAATGGGAGAAGGATGTGGCTATACACTACCAGAGCAATCCCAAAACAATTAGCCATTGAAAATCCTGTGAGGGTTGCTACGAGTTGGACATGACTCAATGGCAGCTACCAACAATGACAATTGATAAGGTAAAGCAGAAGATGAAATAAAAAGTTTTAAAAAAAGGAACTCATTTTAAATTTTGTATTGTCCTATATAACAGAATCTTAGAGTGTGGACAGTAGGCAAACCTTAAGTGTCAGAAGGGAACTTCACTGTGGAGAAAAGAAAACTTGTCTCTTCTCCTCCTTGTCCTGTCAACAGTAGTTGATGCTTTCCAGCATCCTTTCTTCCTTAAAATACAAACCAGCCGGTTTTTGTGGTATATGCCAGTAATTAACAAACTGAGGAGGATGAAGCAATATGATCAAGGGTTCCTGGACAGCCTGGGCAACACTTAAAAAAATGGGGCCATGACACATGCTTGTAGTCCCAGCTACTCAGGAGGCATCAGTAGGAGGATTGAGGCTAGAGACAGCCAGTGAAACTTAATGAGATCCTATCTCAAAATAAGCAATTAAAAACGGGGCTGAGATGTGGCTCAGTGGTGGAGTGCTTACATAGCATGCACAAGGCACTGAGTTTAACTCACTAGTACTGGCTTCTATCTCATGAGACTCTTGCCTCAGTCACCTGAGTTGCTGGGATTACTCACTTCAGTCAGCAAATTCTATATGGTTTAAATACATCTAAAACCTTCATCATGTCTGCTGTGATTGTCATGGTCCAAGCCAACATTATCTTTAAACTAAATGATTACAATAGCCTAATGTCACCTGTTTCCAGAACAAAGCAATGATAGACATAAATTAGAACAAGTCACTCCCCTGCTCACTGCTAAGAACTTTCATCACAATGAGTGCAATCTAGAATTGTTCAAAAAAGAGGTAAATCCTTTGGTGGTCTTTGCTATCTCTCCACTGCTCCTCTACCACTGTACCAGTCAATTACTTTGCTCTAGTCAGAGGGATCCCATGTTCTTCAAATCCCATTTGTTGTTGTTGTTGTTGTTAGGTGCCGTCCAGTCGGTATCTGACTTACAGCGACCCTCATAGGGTTTTCAATGGCTGACTGTTTCGGGATTGCCTTGGGAGTGGATTGCCAGGCCCTTCTCCCATTTTTGCGGTGCTGAGAATTGGACTTGGGACCTCAGAGAACGCAGCACAGTGCTCTACCAACTGAGCTAAATCCCAGCCCCATTCAAATCCCATAGATATGTCCTATTGGGATGGAACTGGCTCTTGCTCTTTCCTTTGACTACATCTTACGTGCTCTGACTTTTATGCAGCTCTATTATTATCTACTGTTTTCTCTATTGTTTTAGGAGTAATGCCCTATTTAATTTTTTAATCTCCTTGTTACTCTATATGCATGTTCTCTATAATGCTCAGAGCTAATTTTGGCTCTTACATTTTTCATCTGTTTATAGATATATTATCTGTCACCTACATGAAAATCCATGTTCCATGAAGTCAATTTTTAAAATTTTCTTTACCATTTTTCAGTTGCATCTAGAATTCATATCAAGACCCTACCAAATAGTTTATACTCAATAAATATTTGTTAAATGTATAAGATATTTAGTGTCTCCTCAGATATAGACAATATCATTTGTTGTAAGAAACTAAGTGTATGATTGCTTTTTAAAACAAATACCTTGGCCATATCTATCTATAGTTTGGGAGATCACATGCAAATTCTGAACTCTGAACACCATTCACTTTCTGATTCTAACCTGGTCACTTGCCTCTACTTCTTATATCCTGCATCTCTACAGAGAATTATTTGTCATCTTGCTTAACTACAATCTGTTACTATTCATAATTTCTCATCATATATAATTTTCTTATAGGGGTAGTAATCCTTATGTTTTTAATAATTATAATCATTATTATAGAATACATAATAAATAAAAGCAAGGATTAGAATATACTATAATTCATGAATTTAAAGGAGAATAATAAAATTATTTTCCACATATTCACCACTCAAGTTAACACAGAGAATATTTCTGTTAGCTGGAAAGCTCTTTTCTGTCTTCAGGTTATCTTTCCTCATCTATCTGCTTTATCCTCCGTGACAAATACAATCCCAAATTCCTTGTTCAGTATTCTCTTTTTTATTTTAAATAAATCTGACAGATATTAAAATAATATATTATTTAGATTTTCTTGGTTTAACTGTTTTAAAATATGGGATTGTATGAACTAGAAGGTTGTTCTGAATATGAGGGAGAAATGGAGACAGATCAAAAGAAGATTAAAAAAAAAAAGAAGTGGGCTGAGGGTAGTACAAGAAGACCAGATGAGTTTAAGGAAATATAGTCATTTGTAAAACATTAAAAAAAAAACAGAATAATCTAAAAATATTAATGAAAAATTATTCAGGTGACTTAGAGACTTTAGTATTCATCTTACCATGGTAGGCTTTGCAGCTGGAGCCTCTTTTTCTCCCAGTGTACCTAATTAATTGAGAGAACCGTCCAGAACTTAGAGTCACCCCTATCCTATCTTGCCTTTTTGCTTTATCAGAAATTCATTTGGATTCCATTCTTGTTTACTATGTACCGGTACATAATGGATTGGACATTTTTTTTGTTTGTTTGTTTCCCACACCATCCCTGGAACTCAGGAAACAGCCACACTTTGTTCCATGATGTAGGCTAATCCTACTCACTTCCAGCTAAACACTTCCTGGAAGCTTGAGACTGTTTCAGAGTCTTGACCTTTTCTGCTACCCTGTAATGTTTACCTGTGCTATGCTAGCATGCATCCTCACTCATTTCTAGCAAATATACCAATAAAAATGGATCGTGGAGGAATTCCACCTTGATGGGACAATAGGAGTTGTCTAACTTTCCTCTTTCTCATAAAAATATATTTAACAACTATCCACAGAAAAGCTTATTTTTGAGATCATCTTGGAACTCCGAAGCGAAGCTGAGACACCACCTTGAAAAACATAATTGAGAACACCACAATGAGATATCACCACATATCTGTTATAATGGCTCATATCAAAAAAGATAAAAAATATCAAATGTTAGTGAGGATGCAGAGAAAAGGGAACATTGTACATTTTTTGGTGGGAACATACATTCTTATAGCCACCCTGAAAATAGTATGGAGATTTGTCAAATTCTAAAAAGTAGAATCACTATACGATTTAGTAACACAACGTCTGTGTGTATCTTGATAAAAATTGAAACTTATGTGTCAAAGGGTTATGTGCACATCTATGTTCATTGTAGCATTTTTCACAATATCCAAGATATAAAATCAATCTAAGTACTTATCAACTGAGAAAGAAAATGTGGTATATATACATAATGAAATATACTTCAGTCTTTTTAAATTAATATATATTATTTCAGCTGGGAGTGATGGCACATGCCTGTAATCCCAGCAACTAGGGAAGCAGAGACAGGAAGATTACAAGTTTGAGACCAGAGGCACTCTGTAATTTAGCAAGAGCCTGTCTCAAAAACTAAAAATATGGGCTGAGGGTGCAGCCAACTGGTCCAGCACTTGCAAAGCATGAAAGCACCCTTGGGTTCAACCCCCAGTACTGGAAATAACAAAACAAAACACACACACACACACACACACACACACACACACACACACGCATAATTTGTATAAAACAAGGAGTTTCGTTATGATGTTTCATACGTATGTACAATGTGTTTTGATTATAATAATCCCCAATCACCCTCCCTGTTCTCACTTGTCCTCCCATCCAAATATTCTGCCTACTGAATTTATACACTTTTTTAAAAAGCTTGTTTCTTTTAACCTCATGTTCTCAAGTTCCATCCATTTTCCTACAAAGACAATTTCGTTCGTTATGTCTGAATAATAATCCATTGTGTACATATGCTACATTTTCTTTATCCATTTGTCCATTGATGGGAAGTTAAGCTAATCTATAATTCACATATTGTGAGTAGTACAACAATAACCATAGATATATAGGTATCTCTATTGTATGCTGGTGATTGTCATTCCTTCATTTATATACTCAGGAGTGAAATATCAGTAGTATAAGGTAGTTCTATTTTCAGTTTTTTGAGGAATCTCACATTGATTTCCATGGTGGCTGAACTAATTTACATTTCCAATAGCAGTAGATAATGGTGTCATCTTTCCTACATCTTTGCCAGGATTTGTTGCTGTTTATTCTCTTGATGATAGCCATTCTGACAGGGGTGGTATGAAATCTAAATGTAGGTTTGGTTTACATTTCTTTATGGCTGAGAAAGTTCAGCAATTTTCATTTATTTCTTGGTCATTTATACTTTTGTGAACTGTCTGTTTAACTTTCCCAAGCACTTATTGGATTATTTGCTCTTTTAATGTTTAACATTTTGAGTTCTTTATGTATTCTGAATATTAATCCCTTGTCAGATAAACAGTTGGCAAATATTTTTTTTCCAGTTCTGTAGGTTGTCTTTTCACCCAGGTAATTATCTCCTTGACTATACAGAAGATTTTTAAATAAATGGAATTCCATTAGTCTATTTGTGCTATATAGGTAAAATATTAAACAATGCAGGAAACATCAAAAGAATATGGAAAGAATACACACCAATTTTGGTGGATGATCAAATATTTCAAGAGGTTGCATATAATCAGGAACCAATGATACTAAAGATGAAGTTGAAGCTGTCTTGAAGAAATTGGTGAAATACAAGGCTGCATGAATTGACAAAATACCAATAAAGATGTTTCCACAAACAGATGCATCACTGGAGGTGCTAACTTGTTTATGCAAAGAGATTTGGAAAACAGGTACCTGGCCAACTGATCAGAAAAGATTCATATTTGTGTCTATTCCCAAGAAAGGCAATCCAACCAAATATGGAAAGTATTAAACAATAACATTAATATCACATGCAACAAACTTTGGCTAAAGATCATTCAAAAGTGACTACAGCAGTATATGGACAAGGAACTGCCAGGAAATCAATCCAGATTCATAAGAGGGTATGGAACCAGGGACATTGTTGCTGATGTCAAATGGATATTGGCCAAGAAAAGAAACTACAAAAATGATGCCTATGTTTTATAGATTATGCAGAGGCAATTGACTGTGTGGATCATAACAAATTATGATTAACATTGCAAAGAATGAGAATACCAGAACACTTAATTTTACTCATGAGAAATCATGGACAAGGAAGCAGTTATTCAAAAAGAACAAGGAAAAGTTACCTAGTTTACCTAGTTTAAAGTTGAGAAAGGTGTGCGCTTCAGGGCTGCATCCCTTCTCTGTACCTCTTCGATCTCTATGCTGAGCAAATAATACTATAAAATGGACTTTATGAAGAAGAATGTGGCATCATTTGGAGGAAGACTCATTAGCAATCTACATTACACAGATGACACAACTCTGCTTGCTGAATGTGAAAATTTGAAACCTTTACTAATGAAGATCAAAGAACACTACCTTCAGTATGGATTGCAACAACGTCACACACACACACAAAAAAATCCTTACAACTGGGTCAGTGAGTAATTTCATGATAAATGGAAAAAGGATCGAGGTTGTCCAAGATTTTGCTTTACTTGATTCTACAATCAACACCTGTAGAACTAGAAGTCAAGAAATCAAAAGGTATTGAGGAAAGCTGTTGCAAAAAGACCTCTTTAAAGTGTTGAAAAGTAAAGATGTCACATTGAAGATGAAGGTCCACCTGACTCATGCCATTGTATTTTCATCCACATCATATAGTTGTGAAAGCTGAACATTGACTAAGGGAGACAGAAGAATTGATGCCTTTGAATTATGGTTTTTGGTGATGAACATTGAATAAACCATGGACTGCCAAAAGAACCAGCAGATCCATCCTAGAAGAAATGTAACCAGAGTGCTCCTTGGAAACAAGGGTGGCTAGACTGCATCTTACATATTTTAGATATGTTGTCAGGAGGGATCAATCCCTGAAGAAGGGCATCATGTTTGGGAGAGTGGCAGGTCAATGCAAAAGAGGAGAACTCTCAACTAGATGGATTGACACAGTGTTTACAACAATAGGTTTAAACATAAGTAAGATTGTGTGTCTGGCAAAAAACCAGGAAGTGTTTCATTCTGTTGTACCTAGAGTCACTATGAGTCAGACAACAACATTATGTTCTCAGCTATTGGATTCTTTTTCAGAAAATCATTACCTTTGCCTGTATCTTGAAGTGATTTTCCTATGTTTTCCTTTAATAGTTTCAAAGTTTCACATCTTATATTAAGGTCATTGATCTATTTGCAATTGATTTTTGTACAAGGTAAGCCACAAGATCTAGTTTCATTCTTCTATATGTGGATATCCAACTTTCCAAGCACCATTTGCTGAAGTATCTGTTTTTTTCTCCATTGTATGTTTTTTGTCACTTTTGTGGAAAATAAGATGGCTGTCACAGTGTGGGTTTGTTTCTGAATCTTTTATTCCATTGCTCTTTGTGTCCATTTTATTTATTTATTTTTTTTGCACATGACATGATTTTTTAAAATCATGACTCTGTAGTACAATTTGAAATTAGGTATTGTGATAACTTTAGCACTGCTCTTTTTGCACAGGATTGCATTGGATATTCAGGGTTTTTATAATTTTATATGAATTTTAGAATACCTTTTCCTATTCCTTTGAAGAATGACATTGGAATTTTAATGGAGAATGCATTGAATATTTAGGTTGTTTTTGGTAATATTAAGATCCAAGAACATGGGATGTATTTCTATAATTCTAGAGTCTTATCCTATTTTTTATTTAATGTTTTGTAGTTTTCATTTTAATTGTCCTGTTACCTCCATGGATAGGTTTTTTCCTAGCTATATTTTTTCTTGAGGCTATCGTGAGTGGGATTGTTTCCCCAATTTCTCTCTCAGCATGTTTATAATTGGCATATAGAAAGAAAATATCTGATTTTTACATATTGATTTTGTATTGTGATACCAGTTGAATTTATCAGATCTAAGAGTTTCTGATGAAGTTTTCAGATTCTTTAATGTATAGGATCATATTGTCTGAAAATAGTTAAAATTTGACTTCTTCATTTCCTACTTGTATCTCTTTTTATTTTTCTTGCATTGTTTCTCTGGCTAAGAATTTGAGCACTATATTAAGTAAAAATGCAGAGAGTAGATATCTAGTCCTGTTTCTGATTTTAGAGGCAATGCTTGTAGTACTTCCCTATCTAGTATAATGCTAGCTATAGTTTTGATATGATAGCTGCCATCAAGTTGGGTCCCACTCATAGCAACTCTATGTGGGACAGAAGAAAACACCCCCTAACACTATGACATGTGCATGATCTTTTTTATGTTTATGCCCATTGTTGCCGGCATTATGTCAATCCATTTAGTTGAGAGTTTTCTTTTTTTTTTCTTTGACTTTCTACTTTTCCAAACATAATGCCCTTCTCTAGGCATTGGTCCATCCTGACAACATTTCCAAAATATGTAAGATGCAGATAATTTTGACATATAAAACATTTGTTATTTTGAAGTATGACCTTCAAGAATTTTATCATGAAAGGCTGTTGAATTAGGTCAAAGATCTTTTCAGCCTCTATTGATCATGTGATTTTTGTTTTTGCTTCTATTTAGGAGGAATGCTTTCTTTGTTTATTTATATGTTAAAAAAGTCTTGCATCCCCAGAATAAAACCAACTTGATCATAATGATGTATTATCTTTGTAATATATTGTAGAATTCAGTTTGCAAGTGTTTTATTGAGTATTTTTGCATTTATATTCATCAAGGAATTTGGTCTATACTTATTGTGTCCTTATCAAAGTTTGGGACTAGGGTAATACTGGCTTTGTGAAATGATTTTTTTTTTTCGGTACTGGGGGTTGAACCCAGGGCCTCGCACCTGCATGCTTTGCAAGTGCTGAACCACTGAGCTGTGCCCCCAGCCCATTTTTTCTTTTTTTCTTTTTCTTTTTCTTTTTTTTTTTTTTTTTTTTTTTTTTTTACTTTTTGAGACAGGGTCTCCCTCAGTTATGCAGACTGCCTCTGGTCTCAAACTTGCGATCCTCCCGCCTCTTCCTCCAGAGCTGCTGGGATTACAGGTGTGTACCACCATACCCGACGTGAAATGATTTTTGTAGCATTCCTTCCCTTTCAATTTTATGGAATAATTTCATGAGCATTAGTGTTATTTCTTCTTTAAAAACCTGATAGAATTAAGAAGTGAATACATTGAGTCCTGGGCTTTTCTTTGTTGAGAGACTTTGTTCCTGCTTTAATTTCATTGCTCATTATAGATTGTTTAGGTTTTTAATATCCTTTTTCTTCAATTTTGTGAAGAAATAAATGTTGATTATGTCTACATTTTCCAATTTACTGCAAGATAAGTTTCAAAGTATTTGTTGATGATTCTCTGTATTTCATTGATTCTTTTATAATGTTCCCTTTTCATCTCTTTATATATTGATTTGGGACTTTTCTCTCTTATGATTAGTTGGGCAAAGTGTTTGTCAATCCTGTTTATCTTTTCAAAGAACTAACTCTTTGTTTCATAGAATCTTTACATTGTTCCTTTAGTCTCCATTTTAAAAAATTATACCCTGACTTTATTATTTTGTGGCTTTTTCTAAGACCTTATAAGGTACATTATAAGGTTATTTATTTGAGATTATTCACAATTTTTTTTTTTTTTTTGTGGTACTGGGAGTTGGACCCAGGGCCTGGCACTTCCCTGCTTTGCAAGTGCTAGACCACTGAGCTGCACCCTCAGCCCATTTTTTGTTTACTTTTTTGAGACAGGGTCTCACCAAATTGCGAGGACTGTCTCTGGTCTCAAGCTTGCAATTTTCCTGCTTCTGCCTCCTGAGCCGCTGGGATTACAGGCATGGGCCACCACACGCGGCCTGATTATTCACAATTTTTAATGTGGCACTCAGTTATAAACTCTTTTGGAACAGCCTTTACTCTATCCACATTTCCTAGTAAGCTGTGTTTTTATTTTCACTTGATTTTATAAATTTTTACATTTCTTCCTTGACTATTTCAAGGAATGACCACTGATCATTCAAAAGTATATTGTTCAATTTCCTTATGTATCACTTTGTAGTTTCTCTTACTGTTAACTTCTCATTTTATTCCCTTATGAAATGATAAGATTCAAGAAATTATTTAATTTTTCTTATATTCCTTAAGAATTGCTTTTGGCCTAAAATGTCATATATTTAGAAGAAAAGTCCATGGGGTGCTTTTAAAATGTGTATGCTATAGATGTCTGTTAAATACAATTGATCAATTGTTCACTTTAACTCTGAAGTTTCTTTGATGATTTCTTTATTTAAGTGATCTTTTTATTAATGATAGTGGGATATTGAAGTCACTCACTATTATTTCTACCTAGACCTGTTTTCCCCTTTATGTCTAATATTGTATATTTTACACTTTGTTCAGTGTATATATGTTTAGTGAATATATATTTATAATCTTTATACCTTCTTGATGGAAGGTTCCATTTATAATATGTAGTGACATTCTTTCTCTCTTTTGGCAAATTTTGCTTAAAAATTTATTTTGTCACATGTTATATTCACTTTCGCTTACTTTCAGCTTCTATTTGTTTTGTACACTTTTTTTCCTTCCTTTCATTTTTCAATCTCTGTTTCTTTACAAGTGAGATGTGTTTTGCAGACAATAAAGGGCTGGATGCTTTTTTTAAAATAGAATCTGTCTGGAACATTTAATTGGAGAGTTAAGATGATTTATATTAAGTTATTCTTGAAAGATATTTGCTGACTTCAAGAATTTTATTGTGGGGTTTTATTTCCCCTGGTTGATTAGGGTACTGTTTGCTCTTTCTGTTTCATCCATCTTAGTGGTTTGCTGATTTGCTTAGTTGAACATGTTTGGTTCTTTTCTAATTCTAATTTGCTTAGCTGTTCTTGTGATTGTTTTTATTCTTTCTTGAGCTCAAATTATTGTGACTGTCTTTCTTCCTCAGCTACATGTAGGATTCCTTTAAGTAACTTCTGCAATCCTGACTTTAGTGGTCCTAAATTGCTTTAGTTTTTGTGCTTATTTTGGAAGGTCATTATTTCTTCACGGATTTTTTAAAAATTGCTGGACATAGAACTCTTTGTTAGCAGTTATTTACTCTCGGATCTTGAATTATTCCTTATTTTCCTGGCTCTTAGGATTTCTGCTGAAACGTTTGATGTAGCTCATTTGATTTTGCATTTGTAAGTAAAAATTAACATTTTTCTCTTGTACCTTTCAATATTATTTCTTTCTTCTATTTTCTTGGCCTTTTAACTGTAATCTTATATGGAGAAGTTCTGTTCTGGTCATGTCTATTTGGACCTCTAAGTACTTTCTGAACTTGAATATCCATAATTTTTCCCACATTTGAAGTTTTTCTCCTATAATTATACTGACTAGGATATCTATGCATTTAGTTTGTTTTTCAGTTCCTTATTTTATGACATACGTTTTTAGGTTTGTTCTTTTGATTATGTCCCTGAGTTCTAGAAAATTGTCATCATGCTTATTTTATTATTGTCATCATGCTTCATTTACTTTTCTTTACTGTTATGTGAACATAGTAGATTCTTGACCTAGTATTCAATCTCTGATATGCTTCTACTGCTTTATGCAGTCTATGGGTAATGATTTCTACTATGTTTATTTTTTAAATTTGGTTTATTAAGTTTTTCAATTCTAACACGTGTTTCATTTTTACTTTTTCAAAATCTTACTTTTCTGCTATATTTTTCATCCATGTTGCTGACTTCCTTATTTAGGTCTTGTATTGACTTCCTTACTTCATTCATCCGTTTGTTTTAACCCTGCTTGGGATTATTGCTCCATTTTAAAATTAGATGTTTAAATTATTTGCTTGGCATTTTATCTTTGGATTCAATTACGGGCTTTTAGAGAATCATATTGCCTTGTTTTTGGTCTATATTATGTTCCTATGCTGTGATTTGTGTAATTGTTGGGATGGATATTTATTTCAGTTATTTTCCCCATAGAATTCTTCTTAGTGGGCAGTCTTCCTTTGGTGTTACACTTCTCAATACCACTCAGAAAAGTAAAAGCAGACAGTAATAACAAAAATAACAATGCAAAAACAAACCAGATGTTTAAATATGGTAAAACATTAGAGAACATCAATTATACCTCTAATAAAGTTTGAGAAAAAACTAGAATAATGATAAAAGAATTAAGAGTTGAAAATTAGTAAAGCTAAAGGTATTAATAATTAATGAAAAGAAGGAGAAAGCCAGGGTGTTATAACATATATGCTTGTCACCCCATGATTCAGGAGGTTGAGATAAGAGGATCACTAGTTTAAGATTAGAGGAAGCATGCATGCCTTTTGAGAAGCAAGTTATTTTCTTACAATAAAAGATAAAAGGGGGGCTTAAGATGTAGTTCCACGATGGAGTACATGTCCAGCATGTGAAACACAGTGGGTTCAACTGTTCAGGAATGCTAAGTAAATAAATAAACAAATGAAGGGGCTGGGATGTGGCTCAGTGGTGGAGCACTTGTCAGGAATACACAAGGGCCTGTGTTCAGTCTCTTAGTAGGGAACAAGAAGAAGAAGAAGAAGAAAGAAGAAGGAGGAGGAGGAGGAGGAGGAGGAGGAGGAGAAGGAGGAGGAGGACAGGGGAAAGAAAACAGTGAAGAAGCAAAGTGGAAAATGAAGGATAGATACCCAGGATGATAGTCTATTGGATAAAGCAAGATAAAATGAGAGGGAAAGTGGATTTGATGAAAGTATAAGAAATAATAATGAAGGAGAACATAATAAAATAAGTACAGAGAAAAATAAAATAAGAAATAATAGTCAATGATGTTTCTTCCCTGCTGAGGAGAAGAAGATGGATTTTCCCCAGGATTATCTTTTGTAATAGACTCTGTGTGTGTGTGTGTGTGTGTGTATGTGTGTGTGTGTGTGTGTGTGTGTGTGAGAGAGAGAGAGAGAGAGAGAGAGAGAGAGAGAGAGAGAGAGATGGAGGAGGACAGCTCTTTTCTTCTCTGAAGTATAAACAAATCAGATCTGAAAGCATTTTTGGCAGACATGGCCCTAACCTGATTTTCCTGCTTGGCTAAAATCCTGTCACTGTTTTTCTTTATGCAGGTCTTCCAATGCAGTGAGTGCCAGAGCCAGCCTCAAACTGCTCCCAATAGCTGAGCAGCTGAGCCCCAAGTAGTCCCTACTAGATGCCTCCTCACATCAGAGGTGCTCTGCTGGTGCAGGTTTGGTGTGGGAAATTCCCAAACGGTGACTTTCTTACTATAAATTTGTCCAGTCATTTGCAAATGCACAAAGGAGTCAGACCAAAGCATTCTGCAGACTCTGGGAAGGGGACAGGGCTTTCGTGTGCCTTGACCTCACAGTCCTCTCTCTTAGGACCCTCTTGTGTATTCACACACAACGAGTCTTTCTCCTCTTACTGGAATTCAGACTGTAGCTCTGATATTGTTTTTACCCTTAGCTTTCCTCTTTGGCACAGCTTACATTTCCGACTTGAGTAGATCTGTGCTTATGAATCTGAGCCCAAGGCGCAATCAGTTTCCTGCATCTATGCTGATTCATTTGATTGGCCAGTGAAGAGAGGGAGGCCACTGTGGTTAAGAAATGTAAACTTAATTTTCTGTTCTCCCTGGCTAAGAAGTTTATCTATAAGATCACTCCTAAAATGATTCTGGGACTGTGGTTTAGCTCAGCTGGTAGAGCACCACTCTGCATTCTCTGAGGCCCTTGACTTGGTCTCCAGGGCTGCAAAAACAGAAGGATGTGACAATCCACTGCCAAAGTAATCCTGAAACAGCCATTGAAAACCCTATGAGGGCCTCTGTGAATCTGACTCATCTCACAGTGAGAATAAGGTTGGGAGTCTATTGCACAATGGATGATAATATCACATTGTAAAGTTAAAACGTCTCACCACAAAAATGAGTAAGAAAGAGGATGAGTATGTTAATTATCTTGCATTAACTTGCATTCACATTTAATATTGTGAACATATACAAAAATATCACACAGTACTCCTTAAATGGATGTACAATTATGACTTATTACTTCAGGATACTGATAATTAAAAATAAAACATAAAATATATTTTAACATTTGAGCAAACCATTTGTTTTCTTTATTCTAGAACTAATTCTTTACTTGCTGCATAGTTCATACTTAGCAAATGTTTATTACATGAGTAGAAAAGTGAATTAGTGAGAATGACAAAATATTACAACTTAAACAGTTTTGTTCAATGACTGGCAATCTAGGGGAACTAGTCATAAAGTTGCATTTCTGGATTCATATTACACCTTCTCTGCTTTCTGGCTGCATGATATTGGACAAGTTGCTTACTATCTCTGATTCTCAAAACATTCATCTATAAACTAAGATATAGTAACCGAATTTACCTCCCTGAGTTGTTATAAAAAATTAGATGACAAAAATTTCCAATTAAAAAAAATTAGATGACTACAGCATGTGGTGCAAAGTTAGCATTAAATATTCTATTATCAGAAGCCATTACAGCGAATGGTATACAAGCAAATCTGGTGTGTTTCTATTTTTAAATGCCACCCTTTTAAAACTAATTTGCTTTTACTCATTTGTTTTATTTCAGTGAAAAGAAGCACTTCATCTATTTGAATTCTTAACACACCTCTTCGAAATCAATTAGAAGTGATGTACCTGTCACTACATTAATAATAACAAGTCACACTCTAGAAATTTCAAGGACCTTATCGCCTTACAAACTTTTCCTGAAATAAGAAGAGGAATATCTATTTTACAGAGGAAGATGTCCTTTTGAAATATAACTATGGAAGTATTTTTCCTATTTTGTATTTGTAAGAGATGTCTCTTTCCTTCTTGAACATCACTTTTTATTTGGCAACCAGAAGAAGGCTTGCTGCAGTAATATAGTTAAACTTTTGATCTATTTCTGCATAATCTGATTTTTATACACTCTGCACAAATTGTATCCACTTCATCAATGTCTTATTATGTTTTCTCTTAACAATACAATGACAGTGATTAATTTCTAAATGCTGGTAAACAAAAGCCTTACCTGGGAAGAGATTAAAATGCTGTTTAAACTGTATGAGGCCTGATAAGTTTGTATACATACTAATGTACCATATCCCCCAAGAATAGAGTGAACTCTGTGCATAAATATGCCTGTGGAAAGAATAGAAACCAATATCATCTACTCTGCTACATTTGGATAAATATATTCTTTACAGTTCAATTATTTAAAGAGTAGCAATTAGTACCCACATTTGAATAAGTTAATGGAGTCTCTAGTATGGAGTTCAATATAAAAGAAATAAAAATTTTTTGTTCTTTAAATAATATTCTTAGAAAATGCTTATTTATTTTTCATTTTATGATTATACTGTCTACCATTAATGAAATCAGAATTGGACTTCATCACAAGCAAATCCAGTTATGAGCAACATTGCCTTTTCATTTGTCTTATCTAAGAATGTTTTGCTTAGTTTGTTATTGTGACAAAATTTTCAAGATTTTATAGGTAACTTTTGATCAGATATATGAAATAAGTGATGAAAATAAAACCTAGAAATTTATTTAGTTTCCCTATGTTGTTTGGTTTCAAAGTATCCCACATTATACATAACTGAACAAGATCATTATGGGATATATTTATTGTCAGTGGATGTGTAAATGTATAATAAAGAAAATAATGGTGATGAAATAAATAAAAAGGGATTAATTTTTAATATAAACTGTATACAATAAGGGATAGACATAGACATAGACATAGATGATAGATAGGTAGGTAGATAGACAGATAGATAGATAGATAGATAGATAGATAGATAGATAGATAGCAGTCATAAGAGGAGGATCATGATTCTTAAAATAGGTTATAGTCTAAATGAACTTTACTTTCAGAAATTGAACAATAGTCTGTAACCTTCTCTAGAATGTCAAACCAAAAGCATTAAAATGAAAAAACACCACTGCTTCAGACCAAGTGGAAATATACAATCAAGTTTTATGACCAGAGAAACAACAAATACAATAGAATAAGTTATATTGCACCAGTCTTGAAGAATAGCACTGCATTCACAGTGACAGAGGCAAACAAAAATTCTGTATATTGTTTTTATTAAGTGATTTTATTTGTTGGCCTGAACTCATTATGCTGTTAGCAACTGGTAGAGGATAAAACAAGGTTTAGTATTTGAAGGTGTATTCCCACAGAGTTGTCCTTATTTGTCCACTGTGTAGCTCTATGTAAGGCTGCAAGGCTGTCTATTTGAGCTTATTCAGAGATCATCCACTTTGAAAAATCTTTCATCTGGGGGAATTTCTTGAAGAGAATTAAAGTTAATTACTACGCTGCATTTGTGCCTACCCAGGGTGATAATTTAGAGTTGGGAAAATAGTAGCGTAACCGACAATCTTAAAAATAAAAGCTAACAAATGATTTACACATATACAATTGTATATGTATACACACACACACACACACACACACACACACACACACACACACATTTATGTATTGAAGTATTCTTTGAAATTCAGAAGACCATGCTTGTTTGGGGCTGTGTGCCTCTCCAGGCCCTAATCTCTGAACTTGAGGACTGGTCCAAGTAGGACGTGAAGACTAAGATAGAGGTATTAATCGCTTCTGTGGGGGTTCAAGAAACACACACACCCCCCATACACAAACAAAATCCTTAGTGATGTGTGGAGGATTTATAGATTCTCAGATTTATTTTGTTTTTCTGTTTTTTGGCAAGAATTGAACCCAGAGCTTTGCACATATTAGGCAAACACTTCAATATTGAGTTGCAACCCCAACCTCATTTTTCTTGTTTGTTTCAAGGCAGAGTCTTGCTAAGCAGAGCAGTCTGCCTCTTCCTTCTAACCTGTAATATTCCTGCCTCAACCTCCTGAGTTACTACTGAGATTACAGATATGTGCTAAAACTCTCAGCTAGTTCCAAGTTTTTAAAGAAATCTCTTTCCAATCACTAGCTGATCACATAGCCATGAAAGCATAGATTTCAGTGGTCATGCAAGAGAGAGAATAGAGGTTAGACAATTAGTCAGAAAATTTACTACATAGTCTATCATCAGCAATAAATACAAACAAAAAATTAACCCTGTGGACAAGTACCAGTGTGACTTCTGGAGCTACCATGTTATAGTATTTAAAATATCTATTTTACAGTAAACTAGTATAAGATGTACAAGGAAATAAGAAAATATGAAATGAAGAGAGGAGAAAGCAATTATTAGAAACTGACTGAAAAGCCAGGCATTGGATTTACTAGAAAAAGAATGTCAATCAGATATTTTAAATATATTAAAACAACTGCAAGAAAACATATGTGAAGAAGTAAAAGAAATTATGAGAAAGTGTTATTTAATAAAGTATATTAGCAAATAGAAATTCTTGAATTGAAAAATATAATAATTCAAATAAAAAATCACTATTAAAGCGGCCATATAGGATTTGAACAGACAGGAAAAAATCAGTGAAACTGAAGATAGGAAAAATGAGACTATTCAGTGTGAGAAACAGAGAGACAAAGGAATAAAAAAGGCTATCCAGAGCTTCACAGACATTTTTACACCATTATGTATAGCAATGTCTGCATAATAAGAGTCAAAGAGAGAAAGGAGGTAAAGAAGCAGAAAAATGCAAATAATTCATGTCACAAACCACTACAAATAATTTAGAAAATATTAATCCATGTACTTAAAAGCTCATTAAACACTAAGTTACATATATACAAAGCAATCCACATCTGTACACAGCATAACCTAACTATTGAAACACAAACAATTATGAAAACAAAAAAGAGAAACAACTCATCCCCTATGGAAGATCAACAGTTGATATCTCCTCAAGAACCATGGCATCCAGAAGACAATGATACAATATAATTAATGTCATATCAGCAAAGACCTCTCAAGCAGGAATTATATGTTCATCAGCACTATCTTTTCAAAATTAATGAGGAATAAGGAATTCTAAGTAATAAAAAATTGACAGATGATGACTGAAGATAAATTTTCTTACAAGAAATATAAAAGAAGGTGTATTAGGATGACGTGAAAGAACATAAAGAGTAATTCAAGTCTGTATGAAAGAATGAAGGAAATCAGTAAACATAGCCATAAAGGTAAACACAAAAGACAATGTGCATTTTTGACTATATCTCTTTTTCCACTATACTATTAAACATTATATGAAGAAAGAATTATACATATCTTTGATAGTCATATAATAAACAAAGCATTAATTGCATGGCAATAACAGCATAAAGCAGGAGGGAGAGGAGAAAAAGTTTAAAGTTGATATATAGCATTCCTTGGGATATATATGTTGTTGTTTTTAGGTGCCATCGAGTCAGTATCTGACTCATAGCAACCCTCATAGGGTTTTCAATGGCTGAGTGTTTCGGGATTGCCTTGGGAGTGGATTGCAAGGCCCTTCTCCCTTATATATAAATTCTATATGATGCTATATGCAAATGCTATATGGTATATATATATATATATATA
>VMDO01031210.1:0-20356 GCA_007922755.1 Pedetes capensis
AACCTATTTTTGAGGTGGTCTCTGAACTCAGGTGGGATATACTCAAGGTCATACCGTGGCTCTCATATACTTGTTCTAATTTTCTTCAGCTTCAGTTTGAACTTGCATATGAGAAGTTGATGGTCTGATCCACAGTCAGCACCTGGTCTTGTTTTGACATTTTGTACAGAGCTTTTCCATCGTCTCTTTGCACATATGTGGTCAATTTGATTCCTGTATGTTCCGTCTGGTGAAGTCCATGTGTATAGTCTCTGTTTATGATGTTGAAAAAAATGTATTTGCAATGAAAAGGTCATTGGTCTGACAAAATTCTATCATGCGATCTCCAGCTTCATTTAATACACTAAGGGCTTGAATAGAATAAAAGACTAAGGAAGCATGAATTTCTCTTTTTTTCCTGCCTCACTGCTTGAGCTGGGACATCTCAGTTCATCTCATTTCCTTCATTTCGATCATTGGCTCCCTGGGCTCAAAACTCAAAAGAAAGCTCCGATAATGCAGCCAATGAGTGAAGACTTCTGCTGTCAGGTGGGGATGAGGGGGTCCTGCAGCCTCACACCTCCTTCTCCCCCACACCTGGCAGCCCTTTGTCAGCCATGGCCTGTCTTTTCCAGATCCTTCACTGACTCTATTTTCCCCTCATACTCCTCTAAGAGCCAAGCTCCTGGGGACACAAATTTGGGCAGATGCCTTTAAAGAGGAGGTTCTGGCCGGAGTAGATTCTCACTTAAAAAGCACAGTGGAAAATCCAGACCTCAAGGCGAATTATGCTCCAAAAGGTAAAGTGTATTTTTCCGGTAGTTAGAACTCCCACTTCTCCTAAGAGAAGAAATACAGCCTAAAGGAGTCTTGGAAATAGGAGAGGCTGTCTTGAAGGAGGCATGAGTCCAGGCACTGCTTGGCGGTCATTTGTTAGAGAAATGTCTCAAGTTCAGTCCTTAGGATGTTGATGGAAAAGATGAGATGGATTATGTCCTGCCGGGCGCATGGGCCCTGGGGAGCAATGGTTGTGTTCTCGCTAGTTCCTCCTGCTGAGCGCTTGGCCTTCTCAAAAAGAGAGCAGGAGCAGTGAAGAGAGGTGTGGAGACTACACTTGGGAAGGACGGGAAGAACTAGCTGGGGAGATGGCACCTGGAGTGATGTCATCCCTTCATCCTGCGCTTGCTTTTTGTTACCCAATGGACATGCTTCTTTGTGGAGTCAGTGTCAGAGCCAGGAGCCTCTGGGAGGTTGCACTAGTGATCATAGCCATCTTACTCTGTAAATGGATTCTCTCACTGAGTCTTTTTTTTTCCCTCTTGGTACTGGGGGTTGAACCCAGGGCCTCGAGCTTGCATGCTCTGCAAAGTGCTAGACCACTGAGCTGCACCCTCAGCCCTTTTTTTTTTTTTTTTTTTTTTTTTTTTTTTTTTTTTTTTTTTTTTTTTTTTTTTTTTTTTTTACTTTTTGAGACAGAGTCTTGCTAAGTTATGCAGCCTGTCTCTGGTCTTGAACTTGTGATCCTCCTGCCTCTGCCTCCCGAGCCGCTGGGATTACAGGCATGCACCATTGTGCCCAGCGCTCACCCAGTCTTTGTAAGGATGCTTTCAACAAATAATTTGCCACCTGTCACAGGGGAGGACTCTGGGCTCACAGGGGAGCAGAAACCAGGCTGGAAGTTGGAAGACTCTACCCCTGCCTGCTCCCAGGTCATATTCAAAGCCGATGCTCTGAAGAAACCAATGCCTGGGCTGAGGGTATAGCTTAGCAGTAGAGTACATGTTTAGATGCACAAGGCCCTGAGTTCCATCTGCAGTGAAGGAAACAAAAGCTAATTCCTGCTTATCCTGCTGGGGTAGTATTTGTGGCAGGCTCTTGGCCTCCTGTCCTTTGCACTGCCTATAGAGTCCTTACTCCCCAGGGGATAAGTACAGAGAAAAAGTGTGGTAGAGCTGCCCACAGTTCATTGAGAATTCCCTGCTGGTGCTATCAGTCCTGGGAGGATCTGTGGTTCACTCTGACCCTGGATAAAAGGTCCGTGAGCACTCACAGTGGCCTGATTGCTAGCGGCTATACTCTGTGGGGAGGAAATGCAAACCTGGAGCTACTTATCATTTCCCTCTAGGTCCCTGGGATCTGTCCTTTCTTGGAGCTGCACAAGGCAGCCACATGGGCAGCATATTCTCCAGGTGCCAAAACCTGGATAACGGAGAGCCAGGTGGTGGTGGTGACAGGGCCTGAGTCCTATTTGAGGCTCCTGGGATCCACAGGCTGCCTTTGGTGCAAGGGAAGGAGGAAGTGCTGAACAGGGCAAAGAGATGCCTCCTAGGGCAGGAGGAACCCAAGAAAGGAGCCAGAGGCAGCAGGGCTGGTGGTTCGAGGCCTCAGCAGGCCTGCAGTTGGGTGCAGTGGGCACTGCAATTTCCCTCTAGCAGCTGGTGCTGTGAATCAAGGCTGGTTCCAGTCTAAACATCAGATGTTGCTCTCAGGCCAAGACATATAATGGTTTTCACAAATGAAATAAAGAGAGGCTTAGAAATTACTCTCCCTGAGAAATGATGATTGACCCTCCCTCTTCCATCCCCTCTTTAGTCATCCTCCTCAAATTACAGCAAAAATCCAGGGCTCTGCATGCATTGGCAGGAAGCTCAAATGAATCACATCTACCGACAAAACCCCAGTCTCCTGCCCTGTGACATTTTTTGGTAGAAATGGGAGGACCCTAGATAGAGCCACAGTATTTCTGAGTTGAGATTCACTTTGGAGGTTGCCTCCTTCAATTCCATGTTCCACGGAGGAGGCCTCCAGAACCGGCAGAGCTGGGCAATGCTAAGGCCACACAGCTAGTGACCTGTGCAAGGGGCTGGACTGAGAGCCCCTGTTGAATGTGCTGCTAGTTGCTAATTATGTTATCTTGGGAAAACCATGTGACATCTCTCTAAATCTCAGTTCTCCCAGGGGCAAAATGGGAATAGAAATGTCATCCATTTTAGGTTTGGGTGAGGACATTTTATTTGTTCATTTGTTTGTTTGTTTGTTTGTGGTTCTGCGGGGGGTGAATCCTGGGTCTCATGCATATTTTGCAAGTGCTCTATCACTGGGCTGTACCCCTAGTCCCTTTTTAATTTTTTTAAATCTTGAGACAGGGTCTCACTAAAGTATGCAGGCTGCCTCTGGTCTCAAACTTGTGATCCTCCTTTGTCTGCCTCCTGAGTTGCTGGGATCACAGTTGTGTGCCACTGTACCCAGCTTGGGTGAAGAGTCAATGAGTAAAAGCATGTTCAGTTTTTGCATATTGCCTGGAATGACAAAAGCTCTTATTCCACTATCATAAGTGGTTTTGATGCCTTATGCATTGAAATCTTGAGTTATTTCTATTTAAGGGTTTATGATTCAATTGAGCATTTATTGGGCCCTTCTTATGTGCCCAGAAATGAGGGCAATCACCTGCCATATCCCAGACAGCTGCAGCCTCCACATGAGGACCATGTTGAAGAGATGGCAGGGGTGTGGCTTTGGGAACAGAGGATTGGAGAATGGGCTAGATGTCAGGGAACAGGAGGTGCCGGGGAAGGAGCCTGGGAAAGTGTGGTCCTTGTGGTCAACAAGCAGCCAGACCTGAAAGCAGAGGAGAGATTTGAGCCTCTCTTGCACAGGGCCCCCAAGGCTGGCAAGAGAGAAGCAGAGCTACAGGCCTGAGGCAGCTTGAACCACAGAGAGAGCACTGGGTGTAAGGAGTCCCTGCTTCTAACCACAGTTGTACCTGTCCATGCCTGAAAACTCATTTCCAATTTGGGAGCCTTGGTGTCCTCATTGTGAAATGAGAGGATTCAACAAGATGACATTGTCCTTTTATTTTTCAACATATACTCTCCATGAGGTGGATGATTTGCCCCCCTGAACAGTACTGTTTATTGAGCACTTACTATGTTCCAGGCCCCGTGCAAGTACATTCTATATCCTTTCTCATATCCCTCTCCTAGGAAATAAGAACTTTATTGGTCTCATTTGCCAGATGAGGCAAGTGACTCTCAGAGGTCCTGAGTGGTTAGGGTCTGAGGAAGGAGTGGAGTCCGCTGACCTTGACTCGTCATCCTCAGAAGGGACAATGTTAGTAGGAAGAGCTGGGGGAGGGAAGTAGCTGGCAGGGACATGGTATATGTCTCCTCTTGCCACTAGATCAAGATCTGTTGCTGGGAACAAGGCCATATGGGGCTGGCCTGGAAGATTTCACCCCAGATGGGCTGACCCAGGGGTAGGTAGGAAGCCCCAGGTAGGAAGCTAGGAGGTGGCTTTGTGTGCTCAGGGATAAGGAGCCCTTTCCAGCACCTAAGCAACTGCATCAGCTTCTTCGAGCCCTGGTTTCCTTGTCTGTAACAGGGGTCACTAACAGCACTGGTCTCACAGGGTGTCAATAGGATCAAGTGGGGAAACGTGGAAATGGCCTAGGCTCATGCGGAATAAATGCTTCGGACATGCTCGCTGTTACTTTTGAGGCTTTAGGTTTCTCTTGTTTAAAAAAGAAGATGGCAATAGGTTTTCTGTTCTGGAAGGAAAATGAAACAGGGCGATGTATGTGAAAGTAATTTGGAAATGTAAATGTGCAATGCGGTATTATTGTTGGCAGCGTCTTTGGTTCACTTTCATTGGGGAGGTGGAGGGAGCATTAGGGACATGAAGAATTTTATGTGTTGAGTTAGGAGAACAAGATAGAGAATCACATGCCGGGTTTCAGATGAAAAAAAAAAAGGTATTAAATAAAGCGGTGTGTTTTCCCAGCAGATTTGTGGGAAGAACATAAAATCCCCCATTATTGGCCTGTACTTTAATGGAAGAAGGGGAAACTTGTTTAAAGGGCCTGCCGACCATATCGGCAACGTGTGGGTAAGTAACATCAGTGGTTGTTGGAGGGAATCATCTTGGGCAAACTAAACTTTCCAAATGCAGAGAGGCTGCTGGCAACCCCAGCACTACTAGAGAACGCTAATATTGAGGGTGATCCATTACATTTATGGGACAGCTGCACTGGCACTGATAGTTGGGTGCACACTGCAGAGTGGAGCTTACACTTGCTCCTTACCTGAGCTTATGCCAACAAGTGACATTTGGGTAGTATGAACTCACCAGCTAGGACACCCCTGGGGCCTTGTCACTGCAGTTTTCACCTAAGGTTTCATTACACAGGCATTCTTGACAGAATCATTGGCATGGGATTAAACTCTGCCCTGAGCACCCTCTGCTTACTGGAGATATGGTGTGGAGCTGAAAGTTCTACTTTCTAATTATTTGCTTGGATTTTCTGGCTTGCCCAGACTCTCCCTTGAAACCACCAAAGGGCTACCTCCTTAGCATAAACTTGTTGTTAGGTGCCATTGAGTCGTGTCTGACTCATAGTGACCTTCATAGGGTTTTCAATGGTTGATTGTTTCGGGGTTGCCACGTCCTTCTATTTTTGCGGTGCTGGGAACCAAACCCAGGAACTCAGAGACTGCAGAGTGGCGCTCTGCCAACTAAGTTAAATCCCAGCCCCAGCATAAACTTAGATATGAATTATATAAGTTGTGCCTTATACATAACAAAACACAACTATCACTCAGGAAATTCCAAGGGTGTATGAAGCTCTGGGCCAGAAACTGGAGGCAAAGATGCTGCATTTTTATTATGGTACAGTGTGGGTTTGCACATCTCAGAGTCCTGGTTCAGATTCTGCCTCCTGTAGCCGGGAAGAGATCTACTCTCTCAGAACCTGGTGGCCTTTCTTACTAGGCTAAAGATAGGAACAGGACCAGTTTGGAGGATGACCTTGTCCAGATTCCGTGGATAAGGCTAGTAAGGTTTGAGGTAGTGTCTGACCTTGTGTGAGACCAAGAAGTGGCAGGATTCAGGGTGGCTGTGGTGCTGAGTGGAAAGGTGGGGACAGCCCAGGCACCACACTGCTGATGCATGCCAAAGCAGTCCCTAAAGCTCTAAAAAGGAAAGGTGGGGACAGCCCAGGCACCACACTGCTGATGCATGCCAAAGCAGTCCCTAAAGCTCTAAAAAGGAAAGGTGGGGACAAGTAACAAGGTCAGTGTTTGGAAAACGCGGTCTTGGAGGAGGATCTCGACTGAAAAATCCAAGTGGCTCAGAAATGGATGAGACCGTATTGCTTGAACTAAGACTGAGCCCTCCTACTTGGCTAGAAGGAAAGCAGGACATTGTATGGCCCCTTTGTAAGCTTTTCGTTTGAAGAGGAAAGGCCAGGTCCTCCAAACACCTCCTGCCCTGGGCTGTGAACAGCATGTCCTCATCTGGATAACCTCTAGGTTTGATCCTGATGGCCTTTCTAAAGTGGTTATAATCATGTTTTTTTCACTCATTGTTTTTCTTAGGAAAAAAACATTTCAATCTTAGGAGCTTGAGTTCGTAGTTGGGACCGGAAGTATCTCTTGGATAGAAAGTGTACAAATTGAGCCAGGTGCTCTCCCTTTCATCCTCACCAGAACAGTTTCACTGCAGAGACCATGCCTGAGGCAGCTTGGTCCATGGACAGAGAACTAGGTGAAGAGTCCCTGCTTCCAACCCCAGCTGTCCCTGTGCACGTCTGAACACCCATGTAAAACTCATTTCCAATGTGGAAGGCTTGGTTTCCTCATTGTATACTGAGAATATTCAACCAGATGACATTTCTCCTTTTTTTTTTTTCTAGCTCTTCCTGTCCATAAAATGGTTGATCTTCCCACCATCACCAACAGGACTGTTTACTGAGTATTTACTGTGCGTATAACTCTTTCCACACCCTGTCTCATTCTCCTCTCCTGGGAAGAAGGACCTTTATTATCCATATTTGCCATGGAAAGAAGTTGAGGCTCAGAAATTGAGTCACTTTTCAAGTTACTCAAGAGCTGGGTGGGAATACAGTTGTACTTGATTCCACTGAACAATGGAGAGCCGATGAGGAATAATTTGAAGAGAACTGACTTCATTAACAACTAAACATTGGTATGGAGAAGCCCAGTGGAAATGTCAGCATGGGTATGGGATAAAACATCCGGAAAGTGGGGAGGGGAGAAACCCCAATCTCCCAGCTAAGAGACATTCATTCCCCACTGCCCTGGCTGAAGGCTGGCCAGGCCGTCCTCATCACTTTTTGCCCATGAGTAAGGAATGATCCTATAGTAGCTCAGGAGCCACGATGAGTGATGACATTTCATGAAGACACTGTTTAGACCTTTGCCCTGTGGCTGGTCACAAAATATAGAAACCTTCAAATAAGGTGACATGGAACAGGAGTGAGAATGAGGGCAGGTTATCCTAAGAAAAGCAGAGCAGTTTGTCTGTGGGCTGGGGGAGGCTGGAGCTCTGCAGATTGCTGGCCCGCAGGGCTCCTGCCTGCAGCTCTCTCTGCAAAGGCAGGAGGGTGGGGAGGGGCTTGAAGCCACTTGGTCTTAAGGCTGCGACTGTGTTTTATGGATTTGGCAAAGACATTTTCAGCCTGTGCTTTGATTAACCCTTGCTGGGGAGACAACAGGCACGCTCATGTATGTTATCCTTTGCTGTGCAAAGAGGAGACATCCAGGAGCAGGCCCGGGCCTCTTAGCGTGCCCTTGTGGGACATCTAAGCATTCCCTCAACTTTTTCATAGATGACCGTATAGTGTCACTGCAGTTGGGAAGTGGCTCCCTGCCATTTGGTTTGAGTGGCGCCTTTTCCTACTTTATGCTTCCCAAGACAGAACCCCATTTTTGTCCTCCCTATTCCCACCAATAATGAATAGGCATGCAACCAAGGCTGGCTGTATTCTCAGGCCCCCTGTGAAGGGCTGGTCAGAACTGGCCCACCCCATGCAAAGGTCAGCATACAGGCCCACGGGTCTCCTTGCTGTGGAGAAGCCAAGCCTATGGAGACCACAGGGGGACTGTTAACCCCTGTGGCACATGCTGTGACAGTTGGTAGTGGTTTACAAAAGAAAAGTGAAGCCAGGCATGGTGGCACATTCCTGTAATCCCAGCGACTTGCGAGGTGGAGGCAGGAGGATCCCAAGTTCGAGGCCAGAGGCAGCCTGTGTAACAGTGAGACCCTGTCTCAAAATAAAAAAAATTTAAAAAGGAGCTGAGGGAGCAGCTCAGTAGTAGAACACTTGCCTAGCCTGTGCCAGGCTCTGGGTTCAAACCCTCAGGAATGCAAAGCTAAATAAAATGAAATAAAATAAAATGAAGAAAAGTGAAAATAATTAAGTCCCAGACCAAGATTTTTTTGGAGAGGAATTTGTTCATGTCATTGTCAATCAGCCTTGATAGCATTGATAGAAGGAAGGGAAAGCTCAGGGAGGATGTTAGAAAGAAATCTGGTCTTTAATAAACCTTGTGACCTCTTCACCCTCTAAAGACTCTCAGGGATGAGGTGCCTGAAAAAAATCTTCTAAGAGTGTTTCCCATTGTATTCTTGAGTCTTCTTTGTTCTTGGTACAAAGTCTGAATACGCTTTATGTTTTGTAGCATATATTGATTAGAGCTGGGCAAAAACCTCAAAACTGTTCCCTTAGGTTGACTGGCTTAGTTTTTCTTTATAAAAAAATGGCTCATGCATATCAAAAGTTGAGGCAAAATAAACAAAAGAAGAGCAGATGCCAGCAGGGCTACTCATGGTGGACAAATTTCAACTGAGCTTCCAGACTAAGACAGACTGGGGAGAAGGACCCAGCAGCCACTCCCAAAACAACCAGCCTTTGAAAACCCTAGAAGAGCAGAGAAGCACTGTTAGGTATTTGTTGTTGTTGTTATTATTAGCTGCTGTGAAAACCCTAGAAGAGCAGAGAAGCACTGTTAGGTATTTGTTGTTGTTGTTATTATTAGCTGCTGTTAACTTGATTCCAACTCATAGCAACCCTCATAAGATTTTCAATGGCTTATTGTTTCAGGATTGCTTCAGGAGTGGATGGCTGTATCCTTCTCCCATTTTTGCAGGGCTGCGGATCAAACCCAGGTCCTCAGAGAGTGCAGTGTGGCACTCTGCCAACTGAACTAAATCCTAGCCCCTGTCAGATATAGTGCCAGAAAATGAGCCGCCTAGGCTGGAAGGTATTCAAGAGACAACTGAGGAAGTGTTGCCTCCTCAAAGTAGAGTCGACCTTAATGACGGGAATGGAGTAAAGCCCCTGCGACCTTTTTTTTCTGATGTGGCACAACTCAGAATGAGAAGAAACATAGTGGCTGCAGCAATGGGTTCAATCATAAAAATATTGTGTGCATAGCACAGTGTTGCATAGTGTTTCATTTTGCTGTACTTAGGTTGTTCTGAGTCAGATTTGGCTCGACAGCACCTAACAATAAGAAGTATTACAAATACTCTAGAGATGCTTAAAGTAAATGAGATGATTTGTATAGGTTATATATAAATACTACACCATTTTATATGAGACTTAAGCATAGTGATTCTGGAGATACCCATCAGCTGGCTGGGGTCTTTTGCTATACCCGGATAGAAATTGTGGGTGGGCAAAGAGAAGCCTTTCAAGTGCTGGTCTTAGGCAGTGTTTGTATCCATTGGCATTTGACAGCAGCAACAGCAGATAGGCAGGAGCAGCAGTAGCACGCAGCACCCTCTAGTGTTATAGCTCTTATATAGGCCAAAGACATCAGGGATACTAAGCCTGTATTACAATTCTTGTAGAGGCCAAGGATGTCCAGAATTCTAAACCATAACAACAGCTGGCATTGCAGCTTATGGATGGGCCTAGGTATTGAGATCCTCAGCCCTTGACAGAGGCTAGTGTTATAGCTCCTGGGCCTTGACTGTCTGAAACTCTTAGTGTAAAAGACAATAGCTTTCTGGAATTCTTCTAGGGACCAGGGCTTAGAGTTTCTCTTCTTTGGATCTTTACACCTTCTACCCTTCTTCAGCCTCCACTCTTTGCCCCCTCTCACCTTTTGCTTACTTCCTCCATTCTTCTTCTTCTTACCTGGATTAGTCTTCTCAAACTATTCAGGGGCCTCTTATTGCTATGGCCACTGTTACCACTGTTGCTGTTCAAGAGGCAACTATTACTGTCCTGCTGCTTTTGCTGCTTCTTCTGCTACTGCCAGCCAATGATCTTGTAGCCCTACATCTTTTGCACCTGCCAATGCAGCTGTCCATCTTGCTGCTTTTACCACTCAGCCTGTCAATCACTCAGCTCTGTCTCTTTAAGGCCATGCAGTTCTCATGGCCCTTCCCCTGCTGCTGCTGTCAGACTCACGTGGTTCTCAGTTCTGCTTTGGCTGATCCTTGGGGTCTTGTGGTTCCTACTCTGCTCCTGTCAATCATCAGAATTGTGTGGGGCTCTACTCCATTCCTGTCAAATGACAGAGCCTTGCAGTTCCTGTGTTCCATTCCATTAAATTATCCAGAGCCTCATCAAATGCTCTGTTTATGACAATCATCAGTTCCCTGCTCTGCTTCTGGCACTGCTGCCAAGATAGCCAGCCACTGCCCTACTTCGGCAGATCAGCATGCCAGCTGCCTTGCTGTCCTGCTACTCTACTATCTTCTCTGCTGCCTTTACTTTTCTCTTTGAGTTACTAGCTCAGCTCACTGTAGTAAAAATAGGCAAAAGGACCACTCAAGAGAAGCCTTTTGTTGGGCCTAATGTTGCAATACCAGGGGAGACAGTATAGAAGAGTGTCTCCTAGTCTGTTCACCAAGTGAGTTGAACAGCCTTCTTATATAGCCAGAAAGGAGGTGTTTGCATCAATCACAGCAAACCTGTCATGCAAATGAAGGTTTGTGTTTACACCAATCACAGCATTGTCCCTTTTGCACCAGTCACATGGTCCTTTTGCTAGGCCACCAGGGGAAGTGCTCCATTTCTAGCTTGTATGGAAATGGTTTCAGCGTCATCTAGAGTTTGCTGGAGATGGCAATGGCAAATGTCCAGTAGAAACTTCAAACTGGAAACAGTCATAGCTAGATCTGCACCTTCAGGAGTCAGAGTTTTGCTGCAACTGAAATTATCGCGTGGCTTCTATGAATTGGCTGCTGCTGGTATAAGGGTGGTTCAGCTAGCTGCTTGATAAGAGTCCTTTACTCAAGGCAACCAAGGTAGCAAGTGAGAGTCTAATACTGCCAATTAGGGAGTAAAATTACTTTATCTTTCAACATCAGTGCATATTTATAGGAGGACAAACATTGGAAGAAGTGTTGACAGAAAAAAAAATTTATTACCAATGTCAATATTGATTTTAACAGTTTCAATAATGCTTTTGTTGTTGTTGTTAGGTGCCATCGAGTCAGTATCCGACTCATAGCGACCCTCTGTACAACAGAGGAAACACTATTGTCAGTGCTTCTCTGCTGTTTGTAGGGTTTTCAATGGCAGATTGATTTTTGGGAAGGGGTTGCCGGGTCCTTCTCCCAAGCCTACAGCTTCTGGTGTTCCCAGGCGGTCTCCCATCCAGGTACTAACCAGGCCTGACCCTGCTTAGCTTCCGAGATCTGACGGGATTGGATGCCACAGGGCTACAGCTGCAGGCAATAATGCTTTTAACAATGCTTAATACATTCCCAGTGCTCCCAGGAGAGATGGGTCCCCTTGATGTGTCTCACTGGAACCTCATGATACCAAGGAAACTATACCACTTCATGAAATAATTGTCCCACATCTCTTATGGGCCACCTTTAGTGGTTGTAGTATCATGGACTAGGTGAACACCATCCCCCAGACAGTCCCTGTAGTAGTGGTTAGAAACACTAACACAGATGATTATCCTTACTGATAAGCAAGGGGAAAATCTTTTGCTATGTCTGGTGGTCATTCAGTTTTGTGGAACAAACAGGAGGATGTAAGACTGTGGTTGAAGAAAATGTTCCAAAACATATATGAACCTCTTAAAAGCAACATTATTTCTAGTCAATGAAAGTTTGTGTTTGTGGTCATTTCCATAAAAATGTTGAAATGTCTTCTTATTAGCAATGTGATGTCCCTTTAGGGAATCACACTGGATTACAGTATTTTTCCCCCTCTGGAACATACATTTTACCTTCTCTGGCAGTGAATCACATGCATTGGACTTGACTTCTCTAAGAATATTTCTCCAGAAGTGAACCCAGTCTTGCAATAACTGTCTTTTGTGATCTGCAGGGGCAATCTGGACTCATGCTGTCAGGAGGTAGTATCATGCAGAGGTGAAGGGCAGGGGCTAAATGTTAGCCTTACTACTGTTGTTGTTGTTGTTGTTGTTGTTGTTGTTAGGTGCCGTCAAGTCGGTATCCGACTCATAGCGACCCTCTGTACAACAGGGGAAGCACTATTGTCAGTGCTTCTCTGTTGTTCATAGGGTTTTCAATGGCAGATTGATTTTTGGGAGGGGGTTGCCAGGTCCTTCTCCCAAGCCTACAGCTTCTGGTGTTCCCAGGTGGTCTCCTATCCAGGTACTAACCAGGCCTGACCCTGCTTAGCTTCTGAGATCTGATGGGATCAAATGCCACAGGGCTACGGCTGCAGGCTCAGTACTGTTGGGGATTTAAAAAATCTACTCCATAACTAGGGTCCCTCATAATAGCCTGAGGAACCTCAGGGCCACATCTTACTCACTCACACCTGCCCCCCCCCCCCCCCCCCCCCCCCCCCCCCCCCCCCCCCCCCCCCCCCCCCCCCCCCCCCCCCCCCCCCCCCCCCGGCCACTGAGTGAGCAAAGATGGCGCCTGACCAGCTTGGCCTGCCTTAACTGCCTTAATCCTGATTGACTATCCTTGGCATTTTCGTTAGATAACTGTCCCTACCTGGCAGTTATGTCAGTTTATCTGCAGTAACTGTCAGGTGTGTGCCCTGATTGGCTAATTCCAGTCATGTGCCCCTCCAGGACCCTATATAAGCAGGGCTCCTGGACCCCCTTGGCCCCCTACTACTTCTCCCCCTCCACCACTTCTGACTATCCCTTAACTGCCAACTGAACCCCATCACCTCGACCAGCGCTCCCTACTCCAGTGGACTTTTCAAGCAAGCCGACGCGGTCAAGACCAGGGGCCCTGAAGTGCCAAAGGCTACAATCAAGCCATGAAAAGCCTCCCAATTCCTCCCATCCCTGGGAAGGAGGGAGGCAGAGAAGGCGAACTGTGAGAGTCAAGGCCAACTGACCTCCAGCCCAACAGAACACCGGCTGCTGTAGCTGTACCTTTAAGGCTGAGCTGTTCCAGCACTCTAGCTCTAGCACTCTAGCCAGCACTTATAGCTCTTGGTTAGGGGTTGCTTGCTTGTTGCACCCCACTTGGGGAGCACCCAATAAACCTTCCTGTCCTGTTTTCCCTGTTGAAGGTCTCCTGAGGTTCTTCATTGGTGCCACAGGCCATTACACCAAACCTGGTTCAGTGGGTCTCCGATATCCACATGGTGTCTGAGCAAGGCTCTGACCTCTGCTGGGCCTGAGCCAAGCCCCGACACACTACTCTCTGGTGGTGAGAGTTGTCAAGGTGCCCACATTCTTGTACCTCAATATCCTCATCTACATTTGGGAATGCTGATGGCAGCATATACATCCCAGGCTTTTTGTGAGGATAAACCAAGATAATACCTGTCCTGAGTGCAGAACACTGCCTGGCACGTGGCTCACACCCAACTGTGCTAGTTAGCAATGATGTTGAAGGGTCTGTGACAGTTCCAAGAGGCAGGAGAGTTGTGTGCTGGGGTTCCAATGTTAGACAACTGCCTTTCAAAAGAAAACTGCCTAGTATTTCCCCCTGGTCATCTTCAGAGACACTTTTGTCAATTCTGTGTATGTACAATTCTTCCTTTCATGCTATCAGGAAGGAATTGGAAGTGGTTCAAAACAAGGAGGGGGAGGCAAGTGAGATAAAGTTTTCCATGTGGACCAAGTCAATACTTAAATGTCTCTGTCTTCAATACTCAGGACAGCAGCTGCTCCATTTCAGTAGAACCAAGCACTTGATTCCTCCTGGCAAATTTGATAAGAGAGGAATCTGGTCTTGCTTTCTGACTTTGCTCACAGGTTCTGCTCAGTGTCACTCTCACATGGACCACTTTTTACTCGCACTCCTTCTGGCTGTTAATGGATGACCTCTCTTGCCTTCCAGAGGCTTAGAAAAATTTTTTTTGGCAATTGGTTTAATATACACAGAGAACAATGCATACACTGTAATGAATTATCACAGAGCAAATATGCCAGTTTATGCCTTACCTACCTAATGATATTGAATATGCCCAGCACTTAACACCCTCTTTTACCTCCTCCCAAGCATTACCCCCTTCAAAAGAAGCAAGTATTCTGAATTTCCCTCACAATATATTAATTTGGGATGTTTTAAAACTAGGTTTAAATGGATCTTTGAACTTGGTTTCTTTCACTTAATACTTCATCTGTGAGATTCTTCTATGTTGACAGTTATAGTTGTTTCCTTTCCATTGCTGTACAGAACATCATATAAGTTACCCATGCTGTCTATTAATTCATCTCCTCTCCTTTGATGGACCTTTGGGTTGTTTTTAGTTTTTGACTACCATGAATAATGCTGCTATGAGAACAACTTTTGGCAAATATATGCTGATATTTCTGTTGAGTGTGCATCTAAGAGTGAAATTAATGTATCATAAACTGTGCAACTATTTGTCTTCAGCAAATACTGATTAACAGTTGTTTAGGGTGGTTGACTCAATTTACATCCTCATCAGTAAATGTTTTGTTGTTTGACATCCTCACCAATATTTGGTATAATTAGTTTGTTGTCTGGAGTGTGTGTAGTAGTATCACTTCGGGGCTTCAGTTTGTTTTTCTCTGGGGATTAATAGTGTTGTGTCCCTTTTCAGATGTTGGTTGGACATGTGGATATCTCTTTTTGTGAAGGGCTTGATTGTATAATTTTCTCAATTTTTAAATTGGGGTGTTGATCTTCATCTGATTTAGAGACGTTCTTTATTGTTCTTGGATATGAGTTCTTTGTTGCATATTTATGCTACAATAACCTTTTCCTAGTCTGTGGTTTGCTTTTTCACTTTCTGAATGAAGTCTTTGTTTTTTCTTAACAGATATTCTTAATTTTAATGTAGTTGAATTTAGGAATGCTTTCCTTTACCTGTTAGTGATTTTTGTGTCCTGTTCAAGAAATCTTTGCCTAGTTCAAGGTAATAAAGTTATTTGCCTATGTAATCTTATGGAAAGTTCATTGATTTATTTTTAGGTTTACAATACTACTAGAATTGATTTTTGTGATGACATTAGGCAGGCATTGTTGTTAGGTGCTGTTGAGTCGGTGTCTGACTCATAATGACCCTATATACAACAGATGAAAGAAACACTATTGTTAGTACTTCTCTGCTATTCATAGGGTTTTCAATGGCTAATTGTTTTTTGGGAGTGGGTTGCTGGGTCCTTCTTCCAAGCCTACAGCACCTGGTGTTCCCTGGCTAGCTCCCATCCAAGTACTACCCAGGTCAGACCCTGCTTAGCTTCTGAGATCTGAAGGGATCAGACACCACAGTGGTAATGCTGCAGGCAAGGTAGGCATTAAGGTTCATTTTTTCCCCCATATAAATATCCCATTGACCCAAAAACATTTACAGAAAAAAGTCTCAAAATCATCTGCCTATTATATTGGTATGGAATCATTATAAACCAAGCAAATATATATGTGAAGGCCTGTGTCTTTACTCCTTAGTCTACCAGTTTTCTACTTCTCTACTTATTCATGAGAAATAGCACTGTCTTAAGTATTGTAGCTTGTCTGCAGTATAAATCTTCCAACTTTGTTCTCCTCTAAGATCATCTTATCTCTACTTGTAGCTTTGTACTTCTATATTTCTAAAATTAGCTTGTTCCTTTGCACATACACACACTGGTATTTTGATAAGGATTATATAGCATTGCAGATGAGAATGTTATTGTATCCATGGATGATGAGGAGAAAGTTGATATATTTAAAACATGGAAACTTCTGATCCATGAACATGGAACATCTTTCCATTTATTCAGGATTTGTGTAATTTTTGTGGGTTTTTTTTATGGCTTTTCATGTAAAAGTTTTGTACTTTTATTATTTAAAGAATTTAAGCAAAATTTTTTCAGATATAACTCACATACTGTATAATTCACTTGTTTAAAGTGATTAACTCAATTTTGGCAGAGAATATTATTAGTTTTTAAAAATTGTTGTGTTTTATATATGTGTGTGTATAAATAAAATTTGCCATTTTTATATTTTTAAAGCAGTAATTTACATTGACAATGTTGTGCAACCATTACCACTTCTATTTCTAAAATGTTTCACCATTCCTAATAGAAACTCTGCAACCATTAAGCAATAACTCCTCATTCTCCATTCCCCAGCTCCAGTAGTAACCTCTAACTTATCTTCTGTTTCTATGAATTTGCCTTAATATAGGTGAGATCACACAATATTTGTCCTTGTGTTGGCTTGTTTCACTTAGCATAAGGCCTTCAAGGTTTATCCATGTCATGGTATGTGTTGAAACTTTATTCATTTTTCATGACTGAATAACATTTCATCCTATGTATATACTCCGTTTTGTTTATCCATTATCTGTTGATGAATAGTAAGGTTATTCTGGCATTTTGGCTATTGCGAGTACTGATGCACTGAATATTGATGTGCAAATATCTTTTCAAGTCTGTTTTTAGTTCCTTTGGGTTTATACCTAGGAGAGGAATTGCTAGATCATATGGTGATTCAGTGTTCTAACTTTTTGAGAACTTCACCAAACCTTTTCTAGTAGCTACAATGTTTTTTATTCCAGTTCTTCACATCCTCATTAATATTTGCTATTTTCCTTTTAAAAATCTATGAAACCTATCCTAAAAGTTGTGAAATGATTTCTTTTCTTTTTTCTTTTTTGTGATAATGGCAGCTGAAGCCAGGGCCTCACACATACTTTTCAAGTGTTCTGACACTGAGCTGTACTCCAAGCACACTTTTTATTTTTCATTTTGAGTCCAAGTCTCACTAAAATATTCAGGCTGCCTCGGGCCTTGAATTTGTGATCCTTCTGCCTCTGCCTCCCAAGTCACTGCTGGGATTACAGTAGTGAGTGACTGTACCCTGGTGTTTCATTGTGGTTTTTGTTTGCATATCCCTAATGATTAATGACCTACAGCCTACCACTGTGGTGTCTGATCGTGTCAGATCTTGGAAGCTAAGCAGGGTGGGGCCTGGTTAGTATTGGATGGGAGACTATCTGGGAACACCAGCTGCTGTAGGCTTGGGAGAAGGGCCCAGCAACCCACTCTCTCAAAACAATCAGCCATCAAAAACTCTATGAATAGCAAAGAAGCATGACAGTAGTGTTTCGTCTGTTGTACATAGGTTCACTATGAGTGGGACATTGATGCAATGGCACCTAACAACAGCAACAACAATGATTAATGAGTACATTGCCATACTACTGTGGCATCTGATCCCTAAACAGGGTTGGGCCTGGTTAGTACTTGAATGGGAGACCATCTGGGAATACTGGGTATTATAGGCTTCTGAGAAGGAACTGGCAGCCCACTCCTGTAACAATCAGTCATAGAAAACACTATGAATAGCAGGGAAGCACTGACAATGGTGCTGGGCATGGCACAGTGTCAGGTAATGTTTTGATCTGGTGTATATAGGATGGCTATGATTTGGACAAAATTGACAGCACCTAACCACAATGACTAATGACACTGAATATCTTTTTGAATGTTTATTGGCATTTATATATCTTCTTTATAGAAATTTTATTTCATTTTACAATTGGCTTATTTGTTTTTTTTGTTGCATTGTAAATGTTTTTTATATATTCTGGATAATAGACTTTTAAATTCTATTTGGTTTATTTCTTTAAAAACTACTCCCTTATAATTTCTAGAAAGAAAATACAAAAGAAAAACCAGAGTTTCAAATCCATTAACAGTGTGTTGGAAATTAAAAGCATTACTGATAACATTGTTACAGAAGAATGTCATCTTACTCCAGGATAAGGGAGAATTTAAGATTCCTGAGGAACACACATGATTTCTCTTTTGCTCCCATTGGGATGTCTTAAGGTGTAAATAATTACTCCTGCTCTCTAATATATTTTCCATGTAGAAGAGGTGAAACATGGAGATCATGCTGACAGTTGCAGTAGGCCATTGCCTGTCTTATGCCAGAATCATATTCTTCTTTTAAAGATGAGTCGGAAAATTCCTAATCTAAAACCAGTGTCCGTCTCTGTCTTCATGACTACCTCTGCCATGTACCTGTCCCACTTTCTGCTAAACTCTGACTCTGAGATATTCTCTGCCTGCAGATCCGTTAGATGCTTATCAGAGATATAATTTGAAAGTATTTTTCCCATTCTGTGAGTTGTTTCTCATTTTTTGTGATAGTGTTCTTTGACACACAAAAGCTTTTGATTTTGATACAGTTTAATTTATCTAGTTTTTCTTCAGTTGCTTTATTTAATCAATAAAGCATTGATTAATCCAAGGTCATGAAGATTTACATCTAATTTTAGAGTTTAGCTTTTATGTTTAGATTGCTGATCCATTTTGGATTAATTTTTTTTATGTTGTGTGAAGTAATGGTCCAACCTTACTCTCTTTCATGCTGATGCCCTGTTGTTTCAGCAGCATTTGTTGAAAAGACTATATTTTGCCCACTGAATGTGTGGAGTAAACTATAGATGAATGCCTAGTTGGTTTATAATGTTTTAAAGGTTTTCTGTTTCCTTGCTGATCTTCTGTCTGGTTGTTCCATCCATCATTGAAAGTGGAGTATTAAATTATATAATTATTATTGTTGAATTATCTATTTCTCCCTTCTCTCAGGTCAGTTTTGCTTCATATGTTTTGGGACTCTGTATATATGCTTATAATTGTTATCTTCTTGATTGACTGATATTTTTATCTTTCTAAATGTCTTCGTCTCTA
Organism: Pedetes capensis; assembly: GCA_007922755.1. Classification (NCBI taxonomy): domain Eukaryota; kingdom Metazoa; phylum Chordata; class Mammalia; order Rodentia; family Pedetidae; genus Pedetes; species Pedetes capensis. Next base: position 18,843 of record VMDO01031210.1, read on the forward strand.
GTAACATTTTTTCTTTTCTTTTCTTTGTTTGTTTGTTTTCTTTTATTTTCTTTTCTTTTCTTTTTTTTTTTTTGCAACACTAGGGTTTGAACCCAGGGCCTTGCACTTGCATGCTTTGCAAGTGCTGGCCACTGAGCTGCACCCCCAGCCCATTTTTTTTTATTTTTTGAGGCAGGGTCTTGCTAAATTACACAGACTCCCTCTGGTCTTGAATTTGCGATCCTTCTGCTTCTGCCTCCTAAGTCACTGGGATTACAGATGAGCACCACTGTGCCAGGTGTAACATTTTTTTCTTAAAGCCTATTTTTAATATTAATCTAGCCAGTTAGTGCTCTTTTAGTTACTGTTTACATGGCACATCTTTTCTATTACTCTATTTTTAATCTATGTATACCTTTGAAGGGAGTAGGACCTGGCGAGCCACTCCCGAAACAACTAGCCATTGAAAACCCTATGGATAGCAAAGAAACACTGTCAGATATAGTGCCTGAAAATGAGGCCCCCAGGTTGGAAGGCACTCAAAAGACTACTGGGGAAGAGTTGCCTCCTCCAAGTAGAGTCTACCGTGATGAGGGAAATGGAATAAAACCCCAGGGTGCTCAACGTGATGATGTGACAGGACTCAAAATAAGGAGAAACAACTGTAAACATCCATTAATAATTGGAACATGGAATGTACGTAGTATGAATCTAGGCAAATTAGAAATTGTTAAAAGAGAAATGGATCGCATAAACATTGACATTCTAGGCATCAGTGAGCTAAAATGGACCGGCATAGGCCATTTTCAGTCAGACAGTCATATGGTCTACTATGCTGGGAATGAAAAACTAAAGAGAAATGGGGTTGCATTCATCATCAAAAAAGACATTTCAAGATCTGTCATGAAATACAATGTTGTCAGTGATAGAATAATATCCATACACCTACAAGGAAGGCCAGTTAATGACTATTATTCAAATTTATGCACCCACCACTAAGGCCACAAATGAAGAAAGGGAAGACTTCTATCAGCTTCTGCAATCTGAAATAGATCAAACATGCAATCAAGACATACTGATAATCACTGGTGACTGGAACCCAAAGGTGGAAACAAAGAAGAAGGCTCAGTAGTTGGAAAATATGGTCTTGGTGGCAGAAACGAAGCTGGAGATCGCATGATAGAATTTTGTCAGACCAATGACCTTTTCATTGCAAATACATTTTTTTCAACATCATAAACGGAGACTATACACATGGACTTCACCAGACGGAACATACAGGAATCAAATTGACTACATATGTGGAAAGAGACGATGGAAAAGCTCTATACAAAAGGTCAAAACAAGACCAGGTGCTGACTGTGGATCAGACCATCAACTTCTCATATGCAAGTTCAAACTGAAGCTGAAGAAAATTAGAACAAGTATATGAGAGCCACGGTATGACCTTGAGTATATCCCACCTGAGTTCAGAGACCACCTCAAAAATAGGTTTAATGCATTAGACACAAATGACAGGAGACCAGAAGAGTTGT
>VMDO01031211.1:0-20361 GCA_007922755.1 Pedetes capensis
CACCTGTCAGATGGCTAGAATGGAAAAGAGGGGAATGTTTCACAAAAGCCAGAAAGAATCGCTTTAAGATACATCCTTCACTGAATTCTGTTTTCCCTGTGCTTCCCCCTACTTATTCTTTTTTAATATTAATTTCTCATTCGAGTCAAAAATTATCTCGCTGGAGAGGTGGTGATTAAATCTGGTAATTAGGAGAAATACCAATTAAGTCAGGCTCCACAAGCAGAAGGCGGCCCTTATTCACATGGTTATTTGAGACGGTGGCTCAGCCGGGGCTCCTGTCTCTTCCCTGCCCACTCACCGTCCATATGCTGAGCAGCACTGGGGGATTTGCCTTGAGCAGAGCCCAACGCAGAGCAGGAGCAGAAGCTTCCCTCCTACCCCTCTGAGAGCCCCCTTGCCCCTCATTAGAAGCCCCCATCTTCAAGCCCCTCATGAGCTCAAACCTCCCCCTGTATTGCTACCTTGCCCTTCTGAGGTTTGGTGGCTTTTACCCAGACACATTCCCACCCATGGCTTATTCCCTGACACTAACCCTGTTTCCTAATTACTGGCTACTTATCAGCTAGGGTGTTGGTAGGGTAAATGAGCTATTCTTTCACCTAAAAGTGAATATATTCCACAATGGGCCACCTCTACAGACGCACAGAGCTCCTGGTGAAGAGGGTGACTCAGAAAATGACTGTGAAACCAGACTTTCTCCCAGTCTACGGTCCCTTGCCTCAAAATTCTTGGTTGAAATGAATCGAGAGCAAACATAAATGAACTAAAGAAAGACAGGTCCTGGAATTTAAGCTGCAACCACAGGTATGGGGCAGGGAGCTCTTGGATGCCATACCAAGGGGCTCTTGCTTATTTGGGTAGGAAACAGAGTCATAGGAAGGCCCCGGGGATAGCTTAGCGGGTGGTGGGTTAGCCTGGTGACAGTGTCAGGCTGAATTCTTCAGTGAAGTCAGCGGTGCTCAGCCTGTCTGTGCATTAGAAACACCTGCGAGGCTCCTGAAACTCTGGGTCCCCAGGCTGAAGTGTGGGCTCATGAAATCAGAGTGTCTGCAGTAGGAGCTGGTTACCAAGCTGCAGATCACTGGCTGAGGACCTTCTGGTGCGGTCCATCAGCCATTCTGGCTTTTCCCTGTAGTGTGGGGTGCCCTGACACATCAGACTTTCAGGGAACAAGGACAGGTAAGGACCAAGCAAGGTGGAAGAAGTTGGTCACCTGGATCCAGTAGGCTTTTCAGAGCTCTGTCTGAGAAGAACGCAAACGGCAGGGTGAAAGCATCCACCCACTGTTAAGTCTTCTGTGTATATTCAGCAAACAGCTCTGGAGTCAGAGAGGCCTCAGCTCCATTACTCAACAGTTACGTGACTCGACTTCCCCAGGAGTTCATTTCCCATCCAGCATTTCTCTGCCTTTTCTCTCTCCTCACTTCTCCCCCTCTCTGGAGTCCACACATTGTGCTGTATTCACGGGCTTGTCCTCCATCACAGAGGCCAAATGGAAATAAGTTTCCACAGAGGCCACAACTGGAGACTCCCCACATGTTACCAGAGAAGGGCAGCAGAGAGGGAGAAGAAGAGAGGCTGGCCCACAGAGGTGGGTCTGCCTGGCCAGGGCATGTGCCCCGAGCCCACAAACTCTCCCTCTGGCCCCTTGCCATGCCAGATAGCAGAATCTTTCAAAGAGGAACCCTGTGTCCAGAATCTTCTCTCAGAGCTGCTCCCAGGGCAGCTGCCTCCCTGTCCATCCCCTAGGCACGCCCCAACTTGACCATGTGACATGAAGAATGTCAGGCTGAAAGGATGCCAGCCTCCACGCCATCCTGAGAACCGAGTGGGTATGTGGGATCCTAGGACTGTGGCTCATGTTTCTTCAGTCCCCTTCAGTTCAAACCATCAAGGGGGTGATTTATCCATGGAATGTGTAACAGTCAGGCTGTTTTGGCTGCAGGCCAGACTTTTAAATCTCACAGTTAGAAGCTGAGGGAAAGAAGTGTCGATTATTAAGACCATCTGCGCACAGAGGACTCCTGGAGAGACTTCTCCCAGAGCCTCTCTTTCTTGTCTGGCCCATGCCCACACTCATCTGTCCATCCATCCATCCATCCATCCATCCATCCATCCATCCATCCACACAACACATACTGTTTATTGATGGCCTACTATATGCCAGAAATTATCTGCTTTGTGCTGTCTTGGTGTTCACGGTCTACATGCAGCAATGCCTAAGATTGGCCAGGAATAGTCTGGGAATCAACTGGTCTCCCCACTGGCCAAGCAAATGTGTCCAACCTGGCCAGATGTCCAGGTCCGCAGGAAGATGTTATTCTCTTACCACAATTTTCCTCCCAACCATCTTCTACCACCTGAAACTCCTTTAAACATCCCCAACCCCCCACAGATGAGACTTCAAATGGGCTCTCCAGCACGGCCATCTTGATTTCGATTTGCTATAGGGTAAAAATAACAGGGCTTGGATTTAGCTCAGTTGGTAGAGCACTGTGCTGCAGTCTCTGAGGTCCTGAGTTCAATTCCCAGCACCGCAAAGATGGGAGAAGGACCTGGCAATCCACTCCCAAGGCAATCCTGAAATAGTCAGCCATTGAAAACCCTATGAGGGTCGCTAAGAGTCGGATACTGACTCGACAGCACCTAACAACAACAACAACAACAACAAAAATAACAAGACAGGCTGAGAGAGATTTTAGAAAATTCTTAGTCTGGGGATCACAAATTCTAATACGAATGAAAGCCAGGCATAGAATGGGCTAATATGGGACAAGCTGGAAACGATAAGAGTTTTGGGGACTGTGGGAGGCTGAAAAGCTCAGCTCCAGGAAAAGGAGTCAGTGAGCCTGAGCTTCTGCCAACCATCTCCCCATGGGAGAGCAGATCCCGTGTGATGCATCTTTTCATTTTTCTAGAGAAGTCGAGAATTCAGATTTTGTGTGCAATTTCCTAACTTTTGAAACAGAGAAGACCAAAAAAATATGGCGGCCACATTCAGCTATGCCTCCCATAGCCATAGACACTGAGCCACAGACTCCACCAGGAGGGAGCCCAGGCCCCCTGCCCTCCTTCAGTCTCCTTTCAGAGGTCAGGGAGGTAAAGAGAAGAGAAGGGAAAGAAGGAGGAGAAAGGAAGGGCCTCAGTTGTGAAGGTGGACAGAACTGGTTTGACCTTCCAGCTTGACAGCATAAGTCCTGTGACCCTGTAGGAGCTCCGTGGCCTCCCTGAGCCTGAAACAGATTTGCTGGGCACTTGGGCAAGGTGATGGATCTAAAGTTTTCAGTGCAGTGCCTAGTATAGAGTTCCTGGTCACTCGGTGTTGGGTACTATTCATCCTTCTTCGGTGTTGGGTCCTTCATCCCCTCAAAAGCACTTCTGCATGCACCCTACAAATACACACACAAGCATGAACCTTGCTTAGCTTTCCCACCACAACTTCCCTAGCCAGTGGCAGCCCCCAAGTATCTCTGCTTTAGCAAAACACTTCTCGGCTAGTTAGCACTGTTGTTATGTCAGGTCCAACTCACAGTGACCCTATGGAAAACAGAACAAAATGCTACCCAATATTGTGCCATGCACACAATCTTTTTATGTTTGAGCCCATTGTTGCAGTCACTGTGTTTCTTCTCATTGTAAATCATGCCAAGGATTTAGCTCAGTTGATAGATCATTGCTCTGCAGTCTCTGAGGTCCTGGGTTCAATTCCCAGCACCACAAAAATGGGAGAAGGACGTGGCAATCCACTCCTACAGCAATCCTGAAACAATCAACCATTGAAAACCCTATGAATGTTGCTATGAGCCGGACACAACTCGATGGCACCTAACAACAACATTAGCCAAAGGAGGTCCCAGAGGCTATACTTCATTCCTGTCATTAAGGTTGATTCTACTTTGAGGAGGCAGTGCTTCTCTAGTCCTTTCTTGAATGGCCTCCAGCCTGGGGGGCTCTTTCTCCAGCACTGTATTTGACAGTGCTTCTCTGCTATTCATAGGTCTTCAATGGCTAGTTGTTTTGGGAGTGGGCTGCCAGGTCCTTCTCCCTAGTCTGTCTTAAGTCTGGAGGCTCAACTGAAACCTGTCCACCATGGGTGGCCCTGTTGGTATCTGAAATACCAGTGGCATAGCTTTTAGCATGAGAGCAACACACAACCCCCCCCCACAGCCCCCTGAATGACAAGCTGACAAACACAGTAAAATAGGTTAATTTAGGTAAAGATGTTCATGGCTACTAAGGCTTCTTATATACTCAGTGCTTGAATAAGGAGCAGTGCCTTACAATGAAGTAAAGGTTATAGACATCAGCTGGTGGAGTCTGAGACTGAGGCAGACAGTTGGGCAGGCCAGCCCAGGCTTTATTGGCAAAGGGAATCCAACCTGATGCCACATATATGCAGTGCCCCCCTTCTGTATTCTGAAGTGGCCTGGAAGCCCCTCATGATTTGTAGAAGGTATCAAACGAGGTAATTTGAAAAAACAGCCCTTGTCAAGCCCTAGAATGGTCAGAGACAGAAGCAAGACTATGGGGCTGCACAGCTCCAAGGCCACCCCTCATATTGTTGTCTCTGTAGATAGAACCACCCATCTGCAATAATGCTGTGCACAGCAGCGCTGGGCAGAAGGGATCTTCAAGCACGGGTCAGCTTCCCAATTTTGTAGATGAGGAAACTGAGGCACAGAAGTGAACTGACCTGCTTATGATTCTGCAATAGTGATGAGAGGTTACCCACACGCCAGGCCAATGTTGATAGCTACATTTCACTGGTTTGTTCAAAAGACCAGCCTGCCCCGCATGCATAGCTGAGATATGTCCACAGAGAAAACATTCTGCACTTTCTAATAGGCTAGTCACTGGGCACATGTGGCTATTTAAATTTAAATCAATTCAAGGGAAATCAAATTAAAAATTCATTTTCTGAGTTGTGCCAACCACGTTTGAAGTAATCAATAGCTACACGTGCCGAGTGGCTGCTATTGGAATTTCCATCATCCCAGAACATTCCATTGGACATAGCTGGATTATGGATTTAGACTTAGGTCTATAGGGAAACCAGGAAGCAAAGTAGAAATAATTTTTTAAAGTGAACAGTATACCAGGTAGTGTGGGAAACCCTTGATGGGTATCACCTTGTTCAGCCTTCACCAGCATTTTGTTGCAGGTGCTTTGATTAACACAGATGAGACGGGAACTCAGCAAAGTTAGTAGCTTGGTGCGATCACAGGCTTGTAAGTGGACTTGAACTCGAGTCCATTTGACTTCAGAGGCCAAGATTTAAGAATTAAAGAATATAGACCAAACCGCTGCTGTAGAGCCAAGTAAACAGATGCTATTCTCAAGATGGAAAGGACAATTAGAAGGCTCAGAACCAATTACGGGAATTAACGAGGCTTGTAGCATGCTAGATGAGAAAACCCAGGCCCAGTGAATCCCATCTCTAGGAATGGGAGGCTGCTGGCATGCGGTACCTTCCATGGGTGCTAAAGAAAGGACGAGGAACTCACAGAACTCGGATGGTCACACAGTGGTGCTTCTTGCACCTGCAGCAATGGAGAAGCCACACACACACACACACACACACACACACACACACACACACACACACACACAGAGGGGTTGGGGGTAACTGTACAAATAGGGATTGGTTGTTGTTGTTAGAGATAACGAGCCTCCATCACACACCCGCCATGGCTCCAGGGGAGCCTTACCTGGGACGTGGACAGGGACAAGGTCAAAGGGCTCTTGTTCCCTGTCCTGATGGTGGAAGAGGAAAAGGCAGACAGACCTGGTAGGGAAAGTAGTGGCTCTTGGCCAGGGCTTCCTCAGGAGGGAAACAATTCCTTGGTAACAAATCCCTTTGCTCCTGCTTTCGTTCCACTTTGGCTCTTTTGAGGTCCCTCTCCTTGGACCGCAGGAACCAAGAGAGAGGCTGGGATGCTTGGAACTCATATCTACCACAGACTCACTCTGACCATTCCCCCATATAAAGTTGCACAAGGTTCAATATAAATGGTCTAGAAATCACATGTAATTGTCCTAGCAAGATAAAAACAAAGACCACTACAGGAAAAGCTTCCATCTTAAACAGAACTGGAACCCAAGGACATATAGAAAAATACTACTAAGTAAAAGATAGAGAAGACTTAGATGGGAAACTTAGATGGGAAGGGGGGAGGGGGGAAACATAGGGGAGGGTAAGGGGTAACCTATATGAATAATGCTTATCAAAATGCATATATGGAAATGTCACAATGAAAAGCATGTCAAAATGAATCACATTAAGGTGTACATTAAAAATTTCCAATTAAAAAAAAGAATAAAAGCGGTTCTGTTTGCCAGATACTAGTTTGGGGTCCTAAGGCTTTCCCAGCAAACACAAGGTCATATTCAACTTGAGGACCCTTGTTAGATGCCATCAAGTTGGTTCCGACTCATAGTGACCCTATGTACAACAGAAAGAAACACTCCCCAATGCTGTGCCATGCTGGCCACTGTATCAGTGTTTCTCTGCTATTCATAGGGTTTTCAATGGCTGATTTTTTTTTCAGGATTGTTTTGAGAGTGAGATGCCAGGTCCCTCTTCCATTTTTGTGATGCTGAAGATTAAACCCAGGGCCTCAGAATATGCAGAGCAGCATCCTACCAACTGAGCTAAATCCCAGCCCCCTTTGAGGACACTAGCAGACTCCTAATCCTCTGAAGTCTTGCCTGAAAAGAACAGAAGGCAGTCTTTCTGGGCACACAGCTATATCTCAAGGGATCTAATTGCTGGATTTCAGAGTCTTGTCCTTGGCAATGGCTGTGGGTATAGGGAGGGGGTTTGGGAAGCTGGATTACTTTTGGTCAATCATTTCCCTTTTGTTTTATTTCTCCTTCAGAAAAAGATCCTATTAAAACTCACCTGTTTTTCCCTCTCAAGATCTGGAAGGGTCCTAGAGGTCATCTTCTAGCCAGCGCCCCCACATTACAGATGAAGAGACTGAGGCATAGACAGGTTAAATGACGTGCCCGAGATGGCTCAGCAAGCTGAGTGTAGAGTCAGGGCTAGAACCCAAGGCTGAGAGCGCCAAGGTTTTGATGGCAGTTGTGAATACACAGGATGATGTCTTTTGCCTACTATCCAGCGTTGGGAACTTAGCCACCAAATAGAAATTAAACAAAACCAAACAGGCTCCTCTTTGGTCATTTCCAATGCTTGGATTTTTCCAGTGAGGCTGGAGAGTAGAGATGGGTCTGGGGCTGGACCTGAGGGTCTCGACAGAGCCCAGCCTAGCACAGAGATGAGCTTTGGATCTTGATCTCACTGGATTTCTTGAAAATGTGGCTCCTTTGTGCACCTGACTCCTTGCATTATTCCCAATTAGCCTGATGGGATTCTTCCCCTCGTTATCCTTATGGTTGCTGCCTGCATCTTTTCGTAGCCTCAGAGCCCAGCCTGAGACCATCCCAACAAGCTCTTTGCTAGACCTAGTTTCCATCTGGGAGATGTAATAAGGCTTTGCATATTGCTCTTGTCAAATGTCACTCAAACGGCTGGATTTTAACTGATGATGTTTGTCGACTGACATGTCCTGCCTGTATCCTATGCGGCTTCCTGTAGGAATGTACCCAGATGTGGCGAGCACCCCGTGCCTGTTGTCTATGCTCTGTGTATTTGTATGCCCTGTCAGCGTCTCTGTACCCTTTCTCTCTGTACAAGTGTGTTAATGTGTACGCTCTCTGCAGCCTTCTGATGTCTGTCTCTGTATGTATTTAACCTTGTACTAATGTTCACAATGTAATAAAAACAGAACCAAAAAACACAACGCCTTCTGGCGATTTTTAAACCTAGGGGAGATTCTCTGTTATCTGAGATGGATGTATGAGTTATTACTAAAAGGCAATGGGTTGGATGAATGATTTCTCAACAACCTTGGAAGGGTCTGTGTGCCCCCTGACTCCCAGCTAAAAGTAGGCATGTAAGAAAGTTCTCATCTATGTGGAAAAAGGCAGGAGGCTGGCTTCATAGTCTTGGCAGGTAAATCATTGCAATCCAGAGTGCTCTGCATGAAATCCCAAAGTGCAGAGCAGAAATGAGGCAGCTAATTAGCAGACTGTGCTTCTCGGTATCTATGGAAGCTCTATGGAACCCAATCTTTAGGCAAAGAAATTTTTAAAAAAATCACTGTGAACAATTTCACCTTGAGAAATGTTCTTTCGCCACAAAGGGGAGGCAAACCATCCCTCTTACTCTTTTCTCTCTGTCCTGATCACAAAAGCCCAGGGCACTTAATCCATTTAGGAGAGATTTGTCTTAAGATTTTGACGTGCCCTATTGTTAAAAAATAAACTCAGTCTCCTTGTCCTTGGCCAGAAATTTGAAAGTATGACAAAGAAGACTGTCCCTCGGATCACATGGATCAGTCTAGGTAGAAGAGGGCGTTCTTGTGAGAAGAGAGATGGGAGAGTCCATGGTTGTAACCTAATGTAGGGACCTTCCAGCTTCTAGTGAGCTGGAATGTCAGGGCAAAGTTCATCAGGGTGCCATACATAAAATACTGATGGGAGAAGAGGAGGGACAACACCTCCCTCACATTCCTCATGGGAGGGAGACAAAGTCTAAGGACCTGAAGACACTGAAATTGAAAAGGCGCTGCTGGCTCTAGACATGTAACACCACTGACCCTTCTCAGGGGCCAGAAGACTTGCATAGGTCTCATGGCATCCATGTCCCTAAAAGCACTTGGGGTTTCATGAAGGTGTTCAGTCAATACATGCCTAGTAGTGCCATGGAGCTTGTCAGTGCCCCTCTGGGATTTCTGCAACCAGACTTCCAAAATCTTACTTATTTGAGACTGACACCTTTTAGCAAAGCCACATTGTTCAGAGGCTAGAAAAATATGGCCAGGATCTTCTCTTTCTGTACAGTTTGCAGAAAAGTTCCAGTACATTCAGAAAGTCCAGACAACTCCATCTCTCTCCTCTCTCCTCCTGAAGAACATTTATGATTATCACTCCAATAAACAGGAGGTGCCTGCAGCTGACAGGTGATGGGACTGTCAGGTGATGGGACCCACTGTGGTGTCAGGTTCCATTAGATCTCAGAAGCTGAGCAGGTTTGGGCCTGGTTAGTGCTTAGATGGGAGACCACCTGGGAACACCACATGCTGTAGGCTTGGGAGAAGGACCCAGCAACCCACTCCCAAAAAACAATCAGCATTGAAAACCCTATGAATAGCAGAGAAGCAGTAACAATACTGTTTCACCTGTTGTGCGTACAGTCACTATGAGTCAGATACTGACTGAATGGCACTAACAACAACAACAGAACAGGAGGTAGAAGTATGGCTCATTTTCCACAAGTCTGGATTCACACACTGTAGTTATTTGGAAGTTCTTACCAGGAATATCTTTCTTGAATAGTATTGGGTTTATGCATGGGTTCCAGAAATGAACATCTTTCTGTTTGCTATAGAGATAGGAAAGGAGAAGGAGGCAGCTCCATGGACTCCAATCCTAGACTGGCCACTTTATACATAGACAACAATACTCAAGAAACCTTGCCATCGGCCAGGTGTGGTGGCGCATGCCTGTAATCCCAGTGGCTCGGGAGGCGGAGGCGGGAGGATCGCAAGTTCGAGAACCAGAGGCAGTCTGTGTAATTTAGCGAGACCCTGTCTCAAAAAGTAAAAAAATGGACTGAGGTGCAGCTCAGTGGTCCAGCACTTGCAGAGCATGCAGGCACGAGGCCCTGGGTTCAACCCCAGTAAAAAAAAAAAAAACCTCGCCTTGGAAACAAGCCCCTCTATGAACACACAGATCAATGATTTCCAAGCTCAAGGTGCTTTCCAGAGCCTTGGGGTGGATGGGAAGGCAGTGGAATGAAAAAAAGACTGGACTGTGAGTCAGACTGGGTGACTAGGTTTTTCCATGGCCATGTGTCTTCTATAAAATTGAATTCTAGATACATTGTAAAAATGATTTCAACTAAAAGATCCTATCCATTTAAGCAATTTTAAGTACCTTCTTTGTGAACTGGTGTTTTTGCTGTTTTGGGACATGAAACCCCCAAACAACAGAATAAACCTTCTGCCTTCCAGAAATGATACCAAATCAAATAGAGAAAAAAAAGCCAAGATAAGTAATTAATTTAAAGATCACTGAGAATTCAGGGAAGTGGTTTCTTCCAGGTGTGATAAATCAGGAAAACTTCCTGGAAGAAATTGGATTGAAGAGGGACTTGGAAGTACCTTGGCTCTCAAGGACTTTCTGACCATGGATACACTGCTTAAAAGATGTTGTGGGCAAAGAAGGCAGTAAAATGACCCAGAGAAGGCAGACAAGTATTCATGGGGCTTGATGGATAGTAGAATGAGGAAGAAAGTTTGATTCTTAGTTGATCATTATGATGTGATTTAGATTTCTACTGAATTAGGAACTAGGAAACAAAGCATATACAGGGGATTATGTCCTTGAGTGAGACATTGGTATTTGTGAAGCTGATGAAAACTTATTCTCTGAGCAACACCTGAGGAGGCAGCCAGAGCATCCTTTTTATCCCTTGAACACATTGAAAACAAGTTTTCTTTTCCTTTCTGAACTCCCTGCATCTCTTCTTCTTTTTCCTCTGTCTGTCTCTTTTCATTTTCTCTTGCTCTCCCTTTCTTCTCCTTCCTTGATTCCCATGGGTAATCCCTTTGGGGAGATGATGTAGAATAGGAGAAAGAATCTTCCAAACGGGTTGAGAGACCTTGGTTACCACACACAAGCAATTTAGCATGAGACAAATCTTTCGGTCACGATCCCTTTTATCCTTTGGCAAATAGCAGCATCTTGCTTATTTGACCTATTCTCAACAACAATAAACTCAAAACTCTATAAATTGTAATGAATCATATAGAACTTAGATAAAACTGAGCCCCACAAAATTAAGCCATGTGTTGACTCATGCTGTTATGGTAAGGTCTGATGGTTGGATTCAGCTGGTCCCCCATAATGATTTTCAGCCCAAATAAGCACTAAGTGGAGGTAGAACACTTACCTGGGAGCTTCTGGACTGGCTACTATCTGGAAAAGCAGTGGTCTCACAGCACACAAAGCATGGCAGTGTGAATTGCTAGGATCCTTTTATAAATAAACTTTAAACTGGAATCAGTGAGGTAGATATACTCTTCTATGCTCAAATGCATCTCGTTTTACAAAATTAAGTTCAGCACCTAGGACAGAGACATCACCTCACTCACCTCCAGTCTACTGGGTGGAGAAGTTGACAGAAACTACATACCACCATGCCAACTCAAGGATGAGCATGAGGAGAGAGGACAGTGTGCCAGGGCCATTGTCAAGGCTTCCTGCTAGGGAATAGCTGCCCTTAGAACTGAAGCATGTAGAGGCCATGAGGTCTAGTGGTCCAGAATGAGGGGTTCTAGTCTTCACCTTGCCACTTGCCAACTCTCTGTCTCCAATGAGTAGATAGGCTCTCTCAGCCTAAGTTTACTAGTCCATAAAGTGACGAAGACAGTTATATGTGCCACACTACTATCTCATAAAGACTATACTAATGTGTATAAATCCCATATTCACATACTCATATGCTCATAAAGACAATACACTAATGTGTATAAATCACACTCTGTGTTAAATTGCTCAATTAATATTGCTTTTTCTGTTCTTATTAAAAGTGAAATGGACAAGCAGGCTGAAGAACAGAGTGTCTGTGTGTTCATCACAATTGGCACATAAGACTTTCCTCCCACATTAAGCCTAGGCTTTCTTGGCCTCAGTGATGTAGGGAGCAGAGAGCGTTTCCTCTCCACACAGCCTCTAGGCCCCTCTCCCCAGCCTCCTTGAACCACTTGGGAACCTCTTAGTCTGTCCATCCTCTTGCTTTAAGAGATGTATTATTGCCAGGCATAGCGGCGCATGCCTGCAATCCCAGTGACTTGGGAGGCAGAGGCAGGAGGATCACAAGTTCAAGACCAGAGGCAGTCTGCATAATTTAGTGAGACCCTGTCTCAAAAAGTGAAAAAAAAGGGGGGGGCCTGAGGGTGCAGCTCAGTGGTCCAGCACTTGCAAAGCATGCAAGCGCAAGGCCCTGGGTTCAACCCCACAGTACCACAAAAGAAAAAAAGAGAGAGAGAGATGTGTCATGCGTCCTTCCTGCTGGGAACATGACCCATTCTCTGACTACCCCACTTGCCCTTAAATAGCAGTAGCCTCCCCTTTCCTTTTTCCCTGCATGTCTGAGAGATGTTACCCTGCCACAGTACAGACGTGATGATATTCTCCCACTTCCACAACTTTATTACTAGAAAACAGCATTTGGAGAAAAGGAATGCCGTGCAAATCTGCCTTCTGCTCCCTTAACACCCCCAACTTCAACATTATGGTGTTAAATGTGTCTCTTGCCACTAACTTCAAAGTACATCTCTCCTTTAAAACAATCTGATTCTTTAACTTCTGCTCTTCACAACCCACTCCAGCTCTTGTAATGTCCTCATCCTTTGTGTATTTCCTCTTGAAACATCTGCTCAAATTCCACTCATTCTGTGACCTGCAAACATTGATACACATATCCTCATCCCTGACATACATACAGCAGACACAAGGCCAGAGGGAATGAGTTAGCCCAAAGGAGTCCAACCCAAACCATTAGCCTGCCACTTACTTTTCCACCACTCAGGCAACTACTTTTTTACACACTGGGGACAGTCTCTAAGCCTTATGCTTTATTCTTCTTCATCTCAAGGCTTTAGAGGCAGCAAGGTACAGTGAGAAAACATTTTTCTAGAATCAACATCTGATTGTAGTTTTTTGCTCTCAAATACACTAGCCGTGTGACTTCCCCAGTCCATTTGCACTACTGTAACAAAGTACCACAGCCTGAGCCATTAAAAAAAAAAAAACAGAAATTGATTTCACACAGTTCTGGAGGCTAGAAGTCCAAGATCAAGGTACCAGGGCAAAAAGGATCAATTCCATCTCTCAAGTCACTTTATAAGGACACCTAATCCCATGCAGGGAGACCACCTGGGAATTCCAGGTGCTGCAGGCTAGGGAGAAGGACCTGGCAATCCACTCCCGAATCAATTCCCCACTGAAAACCCCAATGAATAGCAGAGAAGCACTGACATAGTGCTGGGCATGGCACGGTATTGGAGTGTTTCCTTCTGTTGTACATAGGGTCACTATGAGTCAGAACTGACTCGACAGCACCTAACAACAACAATCCCATGCATGAAGGAGGGGCCCTCATGCCTAATCCCCTGTTTAAGGCCCCAGCTCCTGACACACTACCACATGGGCAGCACCTTAATTTTGGAGAGGACACATTCAGAATATCACAGTACCTTTGGGCAAATGCCTGAAGCTCTCTAAGTTTCATTTTCCACACAGTTTAAGGAAAAGCGAGATCTGCCCCTGAAGGTTTCTAAGGCTTAGAAGCCTCCGACCCAATTGTCAGAACCACGTGGTTGAACCAGCACCTCCTGCTTTCCTGTGTCAATCCTGTTGCTATTCCTGGTCATTTCCCCGAGGGGTAGGGGTCCACAGGTGGGTGCTAGATATAGGACCTCAGACACCGCATCCAGAGGGCCGTGTCCTTCTGGGCTTGCCTCTCTGGGCTTTATACCCATGTGGCTTCCTCAGTATTCACTAGCAAATATCCTTACATTGTCTTCTCTATACCTGGCACCCTTTCAGATCCTAGAGATGTAAGCAATGAACAGGATGAACATGGGCCCTCCCTCAAAAGAATTTTCTTCTGGAGGTAGAGCCAGCCAATGACCAAGCACACAAATAGGACAAAAGGCCGGCGCAGTGGTGCCCCCACGTCATCCCGGCAACTCAGAGCAGAAGCAGGAGGATCGCAGGTTCGAGGCCAGAGGCAGTCTGTGTAACTTAGAAGGGAGTAGTTCCCCACCACCTGGAGTGTTTCCTCTCCACACAGCCTCTAGGCTTCTCTCCCCAGCCTCCTTGAACCATTTGGGTACCTCAAATGGGGGTCTGACCCACTCTGTCCTTTCTGTTCTTCCTCCTACTGCCTCCTCCCTCATCACAAGCACCCCTGAGTGAGATGGAGGTGGGAAGGAGGAGACAGTCAGATAGACAGACAGACAGACAAAGATTAGAGTCTTTCCTGCATGCCTTGCAGAGGATGTCTCTCCTGCACTTACGTGTCTGATTCCTCACCTCTCGGATTATTTTCTTTCCAAGCGATCATAGTAAGTTTCAACAAAGCCCCCATTTGTCTGAAGGTAAAAAGGATAGAAGGGGCTAGCGGTGCAGCTCCATGATAAAGCACTTACAAGGTATGCGTGAGGCCCTGGGTTCAACCCCCCAGTCCTAAAACAAATAAACAAATAAATAAATAGACAAATGTAAGTTGTGGGAGGGAGAAGGCCCTGGCAATCCAATCCTGAAACAGTCAGCCATTGAAAACCCTATGAGGGTCGCTATGAGTCAGATACCGACTCGAGGGCACCTAACAACAACAACAACAACAAGTTGTGGGAAGAGCCAAAGGGAACAGGGTATAAAGGAGTGCCTGTCTCAAATGGCACACGTTTGAGATGGGGTGGTGTGCGGAATTAGCAGACCAGGGAGAGAAAGCATGTGCTTAGCGCTGAAGAGCAGGGAAGAATCAGCCTTGAGAGGAGTGAGGATAGCCTCCCAGGTGCAGGGAACGCACTCCACGGACAAACTCTCTCAGGTAGGGATGAGCTTTCCGGCTGGCAGAGAAACAGAGGCTCATCTCAGGGGAGAGGTGCATGAGAGGGCAAGGACAGAGGCGGGTTTCGAGAGGCAGGCAGGGGCCAGAAGAGACTGCATGCTGCAAGCCATGATACAGAATATAGGTTTTATTCTGAGCGCGAGAAGCCTATGAGGAATCAGACCCTCCCCGGTGGCTCACGTTAGAGCCAACACTTGGTCTTGGAAAACTGAAGGTAGGGCCAGGCGTGGTGGCGCACGCCTGTAATCCCAGCGGCTCAGGAGGTGGAGGCAGGAGGATCGCAAGTTCGAGACCGGAGGCAGTCTGTGTAATTTAGCAAGACCCTGTCTCAAAAAGAAAAAAAAATGGGCTGGAGGTGCAGCTCAGTGGTCCAGCACTTGCAGAGCATGCAGGTGCAAGGCCCTGGGTTCAACCCCCAATATTGAAAAAAAAAAATTGAAGGAAGGAGGAGAATCGAGAAGGGTGACTCTAAGTCACAACTAGAAGAAAAAAGCAAGCTCCAGAGACCACCCCACAGCTTCCTGCCTAGATCTGAGCATCTCCAGTGAACACCCCACACCCCCTCCGTTCTTTCTGTTCTTCCTCCTACTGCTTCCTCCCTTATCTCAAGCACCCCTGAGTGAGATGGAGGTGGGAGGGAGAAGACAGACAGATAGACGGACAAAGATTAGAGTGTTTCCTGCATGCAGAGAATGTCTCTCCTGCACTTACGTGTCTGATTCCTCACCTCTCGGATTATTTTCTTTCCAAGCCATCATAGTAAGTTTCAGGAAAGCCCCCATTTGTCTGTGAATTGCATTCAAAATCACCGAGTCAATCATTTTCGTTTATAGAAATAATGAGCGCTGGGGACAGGATTTTATACCTGAGTGGGATAACAGCACTGAGGGGGACCCATCTCTCCCGGGAAGGTTCGGCTGCTCACAGCCCCCACTGTCTCTCAAGGACCAGAGGCAGAGGGAACTCGGGCTCCTCCAAGGCGCACTCAGCCTCCATGAAGACCCAACACTAGTCTCTTGGGGAATCCGGATCTAAGGAGGGTTTGAAGGTCCAGTTCTCTAACTGGTGGTTTAAACAGATGCCGGGCCTGAGCAGGAGGCTCCGCTCCACTGCTGTTAGGAGAGGTTTCTCAGAATGCTTCCCCAGGCCCAGGAGCAATCTTGGCTGACAAAATTCACCCACAGACGCGCATCTGTGTCCAACGACAGCATCCATGTACAATCGTTCAGACCCGCCTGGGGCTTCACGATCTAGGAAGCCCTTTTGGCTTCCACGGAAACTCAGCATAACCAGGTGAGGCAGCCGGGAAACTGAGCTTCAGAGAGGGGAGAGTTGCCCACGGGTGCCCCATGTCTTGGCGGTGAAATGAGAGCTAGTGTTCCCTACCACTTTGGTGCACTGGTTACTGGACACCCATGCGTGCCCTCACCCTCACCATTGGCAGGGGCTGCTCTGCTGAACCCTCGGCTTCCCCACTTCTCTGAAACTCCCTCCCTTGGAGGCTTAGCTGCCTCTGAGATGAGAGTGGTGGTGGTGGTGTTAGGTGCCATGGAGTTATGTCCGACTCACAGCAACCCTCATAAGGTTTTCAGTGGCTGATTATTTCAGGATTGCTTTGGGAGTGGATTGCCATATCCTTCTCCCATGTTTGCATTGCTGGGGATCGAACCCAGGTCCTCAGAGAGTGCAGAGCCTCGCTCTACCAACTGAGCTAAACCCCAGCTGGAGACCAGAGTGAGTGAATCAAAACCAGCAGCAGCAAGAAACATGAGGCCAGACTTCACCCAGATGCAATGGAGTGGGGCACTCGGGGAGAGGGGCACAGCCTCCTGATACCCTGTGGTTCAAGGGGTGCTGTGTACCTTGTCCTGGGAGGAGGAGCACTCATAGGCACGTGGATCACTTCCACCCTAGGAATGAGGGGTTTAAGAGCTGGGATCCAGGAAAGCAGTGGCAGATTTGAGGTAGGTGGTGGGAAAGGAGAGAAAGGAAACATGGAAGGGCAAGAGGAATATGAAGGGGGTGATGAAGATGGAAGCAAACCAGTCCCTGTGCACCACACCTGCCTCTTGATGGTCTCAGCCCTGGGAGTCCAGTCCCTCAACTGCACCATGCACTGCTCCCATCCCAAACTTCACATTACCAATTATGTCTTGATACCACAGATTAAATGTCACTGCCTCCAGAAAGCCTTCCCTGATGCCTTTTCCCTTTCAGGAGGGGGTCCCCATGGTGCTCGAAGGGTCCCCCCAGGAGGACACCATAGGGAAGCCATGTCCTCACCTGTCTGTGAACTAAACTGAGAGCCTGAGTGGTTGGTGGGCCCCAGGAGGAGGGAGGTGAGCATTAGCTTCTACCCTTGTTTCTGTGGAAGGCTTTCCTGGGCTGGGCAAGGTTGTCCCCAGCTGCAGCCTGCAGAAGCAGCATGCGCTGAGTAGGCCTCCCCCAGGAATGGGGCTGGGTCTGGCCACTGAACAAAACTCCTCCACAACCCATGATGGGTGGGAAGCGCTCAGCCTACAGTCCCTGGCATTCTACTGAGAGGTGAGTAAAATCCTTATTCCACCCTGTTCAGAATATGCCCTATTGTGGGGGCCTTTTTACTGACCTTTGACCTGCTAGAAGTCGCACACCTGCAGCCGTACCACTGTGGTGTCCGATCCCATCAGATCTTGGAAGCTAAGCAGGGTCAGGCCTGGTTAGTACTTGGATGGGAGACCACTTGGGAACACCAGATGCTATAGGCTTGAGAGAAGAACCTGGCAACCCACTTCCAAAAAACTATCAACCATCCAAAACCCTATGAATAGCAGAGAAGCACTAACAATAGAGTTTCTCTCTTGTATGTAGGGTCGCTATGAGTCGGACACCAACTCAACTGCACCTAACAACAAGAAGCAGCACAGACATTTAAGAAATGTGGGTCTCCCTTCTCCCTCCTGTTTGTGGTGCTGGGGCTGGAACCCAGGGCCTTGCACAGAGTAGGCAGGCGCTCTACCACTGCGCTACATCCCCACCCACCATGGGGGGGTTGCAGCAAAGGGTCACGACCTGACTGCTGTTTAGATCTGGGTAAACAACATCTGTCTCTGGATCGGATGTAGACCATGCTGTCTGATGAGTGGAATATCAGAATGGGCCGAGCTTAGTTCCCAGCTCACAAACACATCTCCCACAAACAGCAGGCATTATTGCTCTTGTCCTCACTACAGGAGATGGAGTAGTTGGGAGCTAAGGATCTGGACTTTAAATCAGTTGGCCCAGGTTCTCAAACTAGAAATGCTGCAGCCTTCTGCATGTGCCGCCTCAGACAAGGCATTTTCCTCACTGTGCCTCCAAGTTCTCTTCCATAAAACGGGCCTAGGAAGATCTCATAGGATTACCACTGTGGACTGAGATGCTATGTGAGCAGGGCTCAGAAGCACACCGAGTGCTTAGTAAGCTTCAGTTAGTACTGTCGTGTGTGTGTCAGCCCTTAATGTCACCCAGAATTTCACACCTGTATAAAACTAAGGCAGATGATGATAACGCTTTCCTCTTCCGTATGATCCCTTCACTGATTGCAAATTGGCAAACCCACTCCACGTACCTTCGGCTCCCAGAGCCCTCTGTGGCCGGTGTACGAAGAAATGGGATTCCTGTGTTAGCGAGGTTATAACCTGGAGAGTGGGTCAGATATGATTAATATGTGGCAGCCAATAATAGCCAGTCCAATTCTGGATGTGTAGACAAGCCAGAGGCAGGGAGGATGGAGACACTGGGGTGTGGAACGAAGGGCACTGGGCCAGAAAACCAGGAGACAGGGATTCTAAGTCACTTTTTCTTGCTACTCAGCAAATTATCTCGCCACTCTGACTATCAGTTTCTTTATTTCTAAGTGAGTTTGATCCCCAAAGTTTCTCCATTCCAAAATGAATGCCTAGCAAATACTAACTATAATGTCATGCTGTACCCTCCGTTGTTTCTTCCCCCAACCCTTTGATTTTGAAGAAAGTTTTAAAGAACTTTTGAAGAAAGTTCTATTCAAAAATCAGCTCCTTGAATGAGTTTCTGGTGAGGTAGATAGTAGTAAAGAATAACTATATCGTCTACTGGCCTTAACATATAACAAACACTTCCTGTTTTGTCTTTGTGGCTGGAGGAATGTGCCCCTACAGACAAATGTGTTCGCCTTACATTTTAAACAAATGAAAACAGCTTCACCTGCAGTAGTTCTTTTTGCCTTTGCTACAAGGATACTCACAGACCAGTATAATGCCTAGTTATGGTAATCACCTCACCCCATACATGCAGTCAGTATCTGCTCATTCTTTCACTTCCTGTAACAAATTCTATTCTTTGTTAGCTTGACACATGTAACTTTGTAACTGCTGTTGTTGTTGTTAGGTGCCGTGGAGTCCAGTCCAACTCATAGCGACCCTATGTACAGCAGATCGAAACACTTGCCGATTCTGTGCCAGGCAAACCATCTTATTTATGCTTAAACCCATTGTTGCAGACACTGTGTCAATCCATCTGGTGGAGGGTTTTCCTCTTTTGCGTTGACCTGCCACTCTCCCAAACATGATGTCCTTCTCCAGGGATTGATCTCTCCTGACTACATGTCTGAAATATGTAAGACGCAGTCTGGCCATTCTTGCTTCCAAGGAGCACTCTGGTTGCACTTCTTCTAGGACAGATCTTTTGGCAGTCCATGGTATATTCAATAGATGTCTCCAGCACCACAATTCAAAAGCATCAATTCTTTTTCTGTCTCTCTTGTTCAAGGTCCAGCTTTCACAACCATATGATGCCACTGAAAATACCATGGCGTGAGTCAGACACACCTTCGTCTTCAATGTGACATCTTTGCTTTTCAATACTCTAAAGAGATCTTTTGCCACAGCTTTTCCTAGAGCAATGCGTCTTTGGATTTCTTCACTGCTGCTTCCACAGGTGTTGATTATAGAGCCAAGCAAAGCAAAATCTTGGACAACCTCATTCTTTCCTCCATTTACTGTGAAGTTGCGTGCTGACCCAGTCGTAAGGATTTTTGTTTTGTTGATGTTTAGTCATAACCCATATTGAAGGCTATGATCTTTGATCTTCATCAGTAAGTGTTTTAAATCCTCTTCACTTTCAGCAAGCAGAGTGGTGTCATCTGCATAATGCAGGTTGTTAATGAGTCTTCCTCCAATCTTGATGCTGCATTCTTCCTCATAAAGTCCAGCTTCTCGGATTATTTGCTCAGCGTATAAATTGAAGAGATAGGGTGAAAGTATACAGCCCTGATGCACACCTTTCTCAACTTTAAACCAGGCAGTGTTTCCTTGTTCTATTCAAACAACTGCCTCCTGGTTCATGTATAGATTTCTCATGAGCACAATTAGGTGTTCTGGTATTCCCATTTTCTGAAGTGTTATCCATAATTTGTTATGATCCACACAATCAAATGCTTTTGCATAGTCAATAAAACATAGATAGACATATATTTGATATTCTCTGCTTTCAGCTAATATCCACCTGACATCAGCAATGATGTCCCTAGTTCCCCACCCTGTTCTGAATTCCGCTTGGTTTTCTGGTAATTCCCTGTCTATATACTGCTGCAGTTGCTTCTGAATGATCTTTAGTAGAATTTTGCTGGTGTGTGATATTAATGATATTGT
>VMDO01031212.1:0-20357 GCA_007922755.1 Pedetes capensis
GAGATATCTATTTTTAATTGATAACCATAGGATATCTTAGCAAAGAAGAATTTCTGTTTTAATGAAAAAATAAGAAATATTTGCTTTAAAATAAATACATATAGAAAATATAGAACTGTATTTCAAATCTATGACTTGTGACCAGATCTCTAATAATAGAGATGTCATTTTATGGAAAGATTTATCACTGAAGTATTTATTTTACTATATTGATTGATATAGCAGCATTTTACTCAATCACCATAATTGCTTCAAGTAAATATGCTTTCAAGATAATATGGGAGAATCCATATATTCTTTATCATTCCTTATATAATAAAATATATCCACACTGGATACGTTGTTAACAAATAGTAAGTCTTTATTCATTCAATAAATAATTTCAACATTTTTATTTTAGGTTAGTGTCCAGCTGTAGACCTGTGGCATCCCATCCCATCAGATCTCAGAAGCTAAGTAGGGTTGGGCCTGGTGAGTACATGGATGGAGACCACCTGGGAACACCAGATGCTGTAGGCTTGGGAGACAGACTCAGCAACCCATTCCCAAAAATCAATCCACCGTTGAAAACCCTGTGAACAACAGAGAAGCACTGAAAATAGTGTTTCCCCTGTTGTAGGGTAGCTATGAGTGGGATACTGACTTGATGGCACCTAACAACAACAACAACATTTTAGGTTATTATGATACAGAACTGATACTAAAATAAAAAATACATTCAACATGGCAAAGAAAGACAACAAATTCATTGCATAGTATAGTAATGACTTATAAGTTAGAGCAACAATTTTAAAGCTAAATAAAAGAGAAGATTGGCCTGAGGGGTAAATTTTTTAAGTAGAATGCTGAGCTCTGTCTAACTAAAAAGATGACATTCAGAATTTGAAGGAGGTGAAAGAAAAAAACAGACTTATATCTGAGGATAGAAAATTCCAGGCAGATGGCAAAGCAAATACAAAGGCCTATAAATGGAATAATAACCTGTTCAAAGAGAAGGGAGGCCAATGTGACAAGAACGGAGGGAGCAAAGTGGTAGGTGTAGGAAACAAGGTCAAAGATACAACGAAGGGTGAGATAATTTTGTGCCCTGGGGATAACTCTCTTCATGGCTTTTGCTGTGAATGAAATGGCAACTCTTTGGGGGTTTTAAGCATGAGAGCACTTGCTCTAAACTTCATTTTGAAAGGAGCACTTTGGAAGCTATATGTTGAAAGTAAATTATAAGAAAGGCCCAGTGAAAACAGGGAGAAAAAGATCAGAGATTATTGCTATAAGTTAAACAAGAGATTTGATTATGGCAATGGCAGTGCAAATGTGAGCAATTTGTTTCTGGACCTTATGTGAAAATTGAGCTTAAATGATAGCCTGATGGATGGGACGCAGAATATAGTAGCAAAAAACAAGTCAAGGATGATTCTAGAATGTTTGCCTTCAGTAATAGAGAGGTTGTGTTCCTACCATCTAAGAATGAAAAAACTGAAGGTGTAGAGGAATATTGTTTCCCAATGTGAAGGAACTAAATTAGAGATATCTATTAGACATCCAAATATAGCAGCAAGTAGTCATTTACATATGCCAATCCAAAGAACATGGACAGTGTTAAGGGTAAATATCTTGAAGCTATCAGAAGTTATGAAGAAGGGGGAGATTTAGCATTAAAAATCATTAAGATGGCTCTGTGAGAGAAATTGAGTAAAGAATGTATTCAAAGTAAGAAAGAGTAAACAATTTTGTAAAATGTTGTTGGTAACTAAAGATAATATGAGAGAATTTTTGGCTTACCAATGAGAGGAATATCAATAACTTTGGAAAGAGCAATCACATTAGATTTCTAGCAATCAGTTTTTAATTGGAAAGGTTTTAAGAGAACGAGAGAAAAGAAATTGAAGAGGACTATGAACTAGTTGCATCATAAACTTTTATATGCACACAAATCACCTGAGAATCTTGTTAAAATATAGATTTTTATTTAGTTGGCTGGGGATGGGTTTGAGATTATGCATTTCTAATACTTTCACAGGTTATGTCAATTACTGCTTGTCCAAGGACCAACCGGAGTAGTAAGGTTACTGAAATCTCAGTTATGAAGTGGATCAGTAAAGGGTCCAGAGAAATTGTAATTCAGTGAAGAATAAGGTCTTGAGGTAGATTTTTTAAGATGGAAGAAACACACATCATATTTACATGTCTTTTGAAAAAATATGATAGTGTAGTAGAGATGGCACAATACCTTGAATACTGTGCTTTGTGTGTGTGATATTAGGAGAGGCTATGTTGGCTTTATGTGTTGTTGAATTGTTCAATTTGAATAATAGAAAAGAATTCAGAAACATGGTAGGGATATGGGAAGATGATTGAAGATGGAGACAGAAGCTTCTATGCTATTTTCTCATTGATTTGAGCTTCTTTTTTATTGGAAATTTTTAGTGTACACCTTAATGTGATTCATTCTGACATGCTTTGCATTGTGACATTTCCATATATGCATTTTGTTGTACACAGATAAGTTACACAGATAAGTTCCCCTTTACCCTCTTGTGCATTTCCTCACCCATCCCCCCCCCAACAAAGACTTCTCTTCCATTTGCCTGTCTTTTTATGGTAGTATTTTTCTATATATCCTTGGGTTCCAATTATGTTTAAGATCAAAACTTTTTCTGTAGTGAACTTTCTTTTTACATTGTCAGTACTATTACATTAATTTTCTAACCCATCTGTATTATTACAATTCTTTGGTAATATTGGTACAATTATAATTATTTCCAGAACTATTAAAGTTGGGCTGTTCACCCTGAGGTAACCCCCTCCCCCATTCCTCATTCCTCCTTGTTCCTCCTCACCCCCCTCTCCTCTCCCAGGATTTCCTCCGTTTGCTAGATCTCTCCCTCCTTCTTTTGTGTTCCCCAAATTGTACCTTCTCCACTAGGTTGATGTTAGCTTTTTTTAATTAAAAATTTATTTTTTAAATTTATTTTTTATTATGTTCCGACCTCTGCATAGGATTTTTTCCTCCTTATAATTTTGATTCAGCTCCCACATATAAGTGAGAACATGTGGTATTTCTCTTTCTGAGCTTGTGTTCTTTCACTTAAAATAATTTTCTCCAGTTCCATCCATTTTGCTGCAAATGGCATTATTTCATTTTTTTGATTGCTGAGTAGTATTCCATTGTGTATATGTACTCATAGTTTTTTTCTTATCCATTCTTCTGTTGATGGTCACTTTGGTTGGTTCCATATCCTTCCTATTGTGAAAAGTGCTGCATTGAACATGGAGATGCAGGTGTCTCTGTGGTATGATGACACATCAATTTGAGGTTCTTAATAAAATAAGAAGTACATATTGACAATGAGAGGAGAAGACTGAGATTTGAATAGAAAGGAAAATATGATATATTGCTAGTAATCTCAGATAGGAAGAAGGTGGATGAAATAGACAAGTGTATCCCAATTTCCAAAAAGCATTGTGGGCCCATTTGTAATTTATATTATAGATTTAAAGTGTGATGCATCATCATGGTTGTGTTTTTTTAGCTATTTTCAACTACATGAGTATAGTTGGAACACTAGAAGATAACAAGTTAAATCAGGATAGAATTTTATTCTGTGATTATAACTCATAGACACTATGCATGATATTCTTAAAAGCTATGTTTTCTTTCTATATTTTAAGTCTAATGCACAAATAAAATTTGGCTGTAGCTGTTTGTGAAATTTCACTGGATTAAAAAAAGGATCACTGATTTGATAGTAGGAAACAACTGCTTCTTCACTGGAGGATTATAAATCACTGTATCTTTGTATCCATATGTTTGTAAGTACAACTAAATTATTCAAAGTTTCAAGTAACGCAAAAAACAATAACAACTAAAATTTTGAGTACTTATTTGTTCTCTTATAAGAAATTTACTTTTGTTAACTCATTTAAACATGAGAAGCACCTTGTGAGTTTAGTAGAAGAAAATTAACTAAAGGCATAAAGTGTAATTAATTTGCCCATGGGAAAATAGTTTACAAGTAGAAGAATATGAGCTAGATTTCAATATGTGTCTAAAGTCCAAATGCTCATGAATGAACTGTTTCGAATTTTTTTCTAGTACTCGTGGGTTGAACTCAAGGCCCTGTGCATGCCAGGCAAGTGATCTGAACCCACTGGCCTGAACCCATGGTCCTTTTTAAAAAAAATTATTTATTTTGAAGCAGTGTCTTGCTAAGTTGTGCAGGCTGCCTCTGGCCTTGAATCTGCAACCTCTTGCTTCAGCCTCCTAAATCACTGGGATTGCAACTATGTACAACATGGTTGGTTTTGGATTTTAACATAATCTTTGCTTGAAATTTTATATCTCATACATTTCCTTATTGAATTAAACCTAAATTACAATTAAATAAAAATATCATGATTCCAGAAATATACCTTCTTCATAAAAAGAAACTCCAATTTTAAGCTTTATTAAATAAAATACATTTAATACTTTCAGAAACACAAAACCAGATATTTCATAAAATGTAGATTTATAAAATGGAGACAATTTGGATTTTATTATCACAGAGACTCTTCAGAAGCCTTGTTAGATTTTTAAGCTATTTGCCAGTTTCTTAGGATGAAATAAAAAAAAAATCATTTCCAGAAAATTGTAGTCACAGACAGAATATAATTTCTAACCCAAGGACTCATCTAGTGATCCAATAGATCCAATTCAAGACATCCCAGAAGCCTGGAGGAAGACCTAGCCATCAACTCCCCAGGTAACAGAACTGCAATTTAAGAACCTCAAAGAAGATTCTTACCCAAGAAATATGAGATTCTCATGAAACTACAGCCTGGGTTACGTTGATCATTATATATCTAGGATTCAGTTGCTCTTAGGTGCTGCAATGGCTGCAGCATTCACTGGCTTAGGGACCATAGGAGACAATTTACTCAGAATTTTTGCACAGGCCTCTTTGCACAGACAATCACAGAAAGAGGCAGACTACAATGTCTAGAACAAATAACTGCATCATCAATGAGTAGATATTTACACATGATCATTAAGATCAAGAACAGCCAGGGATACACGATTTCATAAAACATGACAAGATAAGATGCCAGTTAATGACCTCACATAGGGTGTGATCTGAAAGATATGTGTGATCTGAAAGACAAAAAAAGAGTTCAAAATAGTCATGTTAAGCAAGCTTAGGGAACTTCAGGAAAAGAGAGAGAAACAATTTGGACACTTAGTGTTCAAATTTAACAGATACTGAAATAAAAAAAAATCAGAAACTATAGAGCTGAAAAATATAATGAACAAAATAAAAAGTACAATTGAGAGCATCACTAGCAGAACAGATAAAGAAAAAGACAGAATCAGTAAGATCAAAGACAGGCTATTTAAAAATACAAATTGAGATGAGAAAGAAAAACAGAGAATAAAAATAATGAAGAAAACTTAAGGATATATAGGAAAGTAATAAAAGATTGAATATATGCATAGTTAGGGTTTAAGAGTCAGTTGAGAAAGGCAAAAGGGTAAAACATATATTCAAATAACTAATAAGAGAAAACTTCTCCAAACTAGAGGAATATATAAATGGTCATGCAGGTTAAGGTCAAATGTGACAAATTAGACTAAATCAAAATGAAATAGTTGCAAATAAACTATCAAAATCAAAGGCAATAGATGAAAAAAAACCAAAAAATAAATAAATGACAAGTAGTATGCCATTTACAATATCCAACAATATTTCTAACAGTAGATTTCTGAAAAATCATTTTTTTCTGAAATACCAGTGGTTGAACTCAAGAACTCAGGCTTACTAGGCAAGTACCCTACTACTGAGTTATACCTTCTGCCCTCAGAAGAAATCTTAAAATCCTAGAAAGAAGAGAATATGTTCATATATTCAAAGTGCTAAATAAAAAGACAATACCAAAGTGAGCAAATACATAAATAAGCATTACAATATGGATTATCTTCATGGTCACTAAATATGTTAATAAATGCTGAAATTTACCAACAATCAGGAAAATTGCACATTAATGAAACACTTTTTTTTAACTCCCTAGATTGTCCAGAATCATGGAAAAATGAATGAATAAATGCATAGAAGAATAAATTAAATTACTCAATGTTGAGTGGAATGAGAGGAATAAATTTATGCTTTACTATCATAATGTAAATTTTAAGAGTAACTTTAGAAAAGAGCTCCTTAAATTATATTAAATTACAAATACTCTGCTCAAATCTTCACCCAACAAGCCCACTCATGACAGCAATTTATAGACATACATGCACCAAAATATAAGAATATATACAAAACAATGGTTGCTTGCAGCATTAATGATTGAGACAAAATGGTAAACATCAATGGATGTGTGAATAAATTCGTTAGTCCACTTAGGGAAATATTATGCAACTGGTAACAGATACATAATGTCAAGATGCTAAAATGCTTATTTTTGTAAGAATAAATGATAAAAGTGTATATAGGCATTTATTGTTGTTGTTGTTGTTAGGTGCCGTCGAGTCGGTATCCGACTCATAGCGACCCTCATAGGGTTTTCAATGGCTGTTTCGGGATTGCCATGGGAGTGGATTGCCAGGTCCTTCTCCCATTTTTGCGGTGCTGGGAATTGAACTGAGGACCTCAGAGACTGCAGCACAGCGCTCTACCAACTGAGCTAAATCCCAGCCCATAGGCATTTATATGTTAGTATAAAATAATAAGTTACTCAGTTTAAATATTTAAGCATACAGGCATGTATGTACACACACATGCATAAAAATATATGAAAAGTTTGTCACCAAAATGTTTTTTGTAGATATTGTCATATGGTGGTATTGCAGTTATGATAATTTTCTTTCTTCAATTTTTTATTTAGTTTAGCTAATTTGATATAAATGGGTAATATATGAAAAGCTTAGAGAGCTGGGCATGGTGGCACATGGCTGTAATCTCAGCACTCAATAGGCAAAAGCAGAATGGTGAGATCAAGAACAGCTGATGCTACATAGTGAGTTTGAGACAAGCCTAGCCTACATAGGAAAATGAGAGAGAGGAGAGAGAGAGAGAGAGAGAGAGAGAGAGAGAGAGAGAGAGAGACTATGAAACCATATACCCCCCAAAATAGAGAAAACTTAGTGAGTCTGATCTCTGTGAAATTATTGCTCACCATGGGTCATTTAGCTCAGTTGGTAGAGCACCGCTCTGTAGTCTCTGAGGTCCCAAGTTCTATTCTCAGCACTGCAAAATGGGAGAAGGACATGGCAACCCACTCCCAAGGCAATCTCCAAATAATCTGCCATTGAAAACCCTATGAGGGTCACTATGAGTCGGCCATGACTCGATGGCACCTAACAATAACAACAATGGGTCATGAAGAAAGACAAGACCTGGAAGGGAAATAAGAGAAATTTGCAAGAAATAAATGCTTTATTTTTAAAAGTAGAATTAGAGGGGATATATAATTATTGATTTTTAATTGTTACTTATATAAACTATTTCTACTTTTAAAAACTCACATGTAAATTGCATAGTTTAACTTATAAGGAAAGACAAAAATAAATCTTTAAGAAGAGTTAAAATAAATTAGTCTCATATTTAAACCAGTTTAATTTTATTATTCCTTTTTTCCAATGTCCTAACAGACCATCAGGAATCAGTCAATCTAGGCAATCAGTGAGCTGGTTAGCCATGGCCTGTAGCAAAGATCACCACAAATAGCTTAATAGTGAATCTCATTTATTATATAAAGGGGCAATTTTCTGTCTAGTTTAAACAGATAATAAAGTTCTCATCACACTTTTAGAGTACACCCAAGAGAATATATGAAATAAAACAAACAAGGAAAGTTGACTTAAAAAGTTCAAGTAGATGTGGATAAGAATCAAGAGTTACTTTGTATGATTTATGTCTCAAAGTTCAGCTTTTAAAATTTTATTATGGAATAATTAAAATTCTCTTGTAAAAAAGGATATTGTGTTTGTCTAAGATATTCATAATAATATCTGTAAGGAATAGCGTTTATTATTATTTTGGAATATAATAAAATATAACTTTATATTATAGTATTTAGACATTATTCATGTTTTAATTTATTAGTCATAATTTTATAAATAATTTTATAAATATGCAGAACCTTTCACATATTGGAGGCTTATGAAAGATAATGCACTCTATTAATGCATATTAAAATATTTTAATTGCAAACATTAAGATAAAGTGTATAAATTAATACTTTTATTTTTTTCAATTTTAAATATACAACAAAGGAAAAATCTTACAACTAGAAGAAAAGAGGCTTGATCTGGGTGGCCCAGTATCTTTCACTGTGCAGTGTCCTGGGCCACATCTGACCTCTGCAGAGAGCCCTTACCAGCAAGAAGGGCTTTGCCATATGTAACCACCCTATCTTAAACTTCCTAGCCTTCAGAACCATGAGTAGAATAAATCTCTTTTCTTTACAAATTACACAGTCTGTGGTATTTAGTTGTACCAACAGAAAATGGGCAAAGACAAAGTAAAACCCAATAAATAAGACTTTCTACTTATTCCCTTTATTTAATTGATCTTAAAATATTCAGTTTTAAAATTAATCCAGTGGAAAAACAAATCACTTTCATTTGTTGTTTTCTTTTACTTCATTGTAACAAGGCAATTCAAAGTATAATATTTTATCTTCGCCCTCAACAACTTATGAATTTTGGAGGAAAGAGACTGATTTTTTGGTGTGTAAAGAGGCTTGAAACTTGAGGTGACTGGCACAACAATATAGAATCCACTTAAAAATTGAAGTATTTCTTTAATTGGTCTTTCAACCTTCTAAAGCATAGCGATTGAGTTGGAAGAATCAATACAAAAGAACTGATTTCTTTTCTGATATAGAATCTCATTCTTTAGCTGACTTTCCTGGGGCTCATGATGTAGCCCAGACTGGCCTCAAACAGATAGTGATCCTTCTGCCTTAGCCTACTGAGTACTGGGATTATAGGTATGCACCATCATGACTGGATTTTTAGAAGTGATATTTTAAATACTGTTGAATATTTAACCTAATAATTTCCTACGAGATTACAAAGAATAAAATAAATATATTCTGCTAATTTGTAATATGAAAATATAGAACCTATATGCACTTTGGTATGCCTTTAAAAATATGTGCATGTCTTAACCTTTGAGAATTCTAGGGGAAAATGATAAGATGTACTTTCCAATATTTTTAAAAAGCAAGAAAATATTGATGCAGTTCTGAAAGATATACCAAACTTTAGTGTGTTTTATTAAATTGGAAATTAAGAAATATATGATTCAATTTACTCATAGTGCCTGACAAAGTAGAAAAAAATTGATTTAAAATTATTTGAGCTGTGCATGCATGGTTGTGGGTATCTCTAGTCCCAGCACTGGGAAGGTAAGAAGATCACTTGAGCCCAGGAGTTAACCTGGACACACAGTGAGACACTAACCCCATCATTTAAATAAAAGTTGTAAAAGATATTTTCTTATTTCAGGCATATGTTGTTTTATTCTATTTGACTTTCTTGCACTCTAAAGACATTATTTTTAAAATTAGGTTTCTAGTAGCCATATATCAAGCAGGTCTATCAGCCACATTTTTCCAGCAGTGTATGTTCACTTTAGGTTTCTATGTCACATTTTAGTAATTCTGGTAATATTTCAAGTATTTCTACAACTATCATATCTGTTATAGTGATCTGTGTTCAGTAGTCTTTTTAAAATTTATTCTTTTAACTGATACATAAAATCTATAAGTATAGATATTTATGGCGTACCAAGTAATATTTTGGTACATAACATAGTGCACTGTGTAAGTTGGGTTAAACATATTTACCTTTTCAAACATTTATGATTATTTCATGCCAAAACATGCAAACTATTTTTTTTTCAAATTTTGACATACATAGCATATTACTGTTATCTATAAAGATGGGCATGGAACAAGGGAAACAGAAGAATTGATGCTATTTAGTTATGGTGCTGGAGATAATTATTGTATATACCATGGACTGCCAAAAGAATCAACAGATTTGTCCTAGAAAATGTGCAGCCAGAGTGCCCCTTGAAGCAAAGGTGGATAGACTGAGTGTTACATATTTTGGACATGTAGTCAGGGGGGATCAATCCTTGGATAGGAACATCATTTTGGGAGAGTGATAGGTCAACGCAAGAAAGGAAAACCCTCAAGTAGATGGATTGATACAGTGCCTGCAACAATGAGCTTAACCATAAATAAGATTCTATGCATGGCACAGAATCAGGGACTATTTCCTTCTGTTTTACATAGGGTTTCTATGAGTTGGACCCAACTCAAGAGCACCTAATAACCACAATAATACATATAAAAAGGGCCTCGTGGTTAGCTCAATTGGTAGAGTGCTGCTCTGCACTCTCTGAGGCCCTGGGTTTGTTCCCCAGCATCACATAAAATGGGAGAAAGATGTGGCAATCCATTCCTGAAACAATCTTGAAACAATCAGCTGGTGAACATCCTATGAATAGGAGAGGGGCACTGACATAGTGCCCTGCATCTCGCAGTGTTGGGAATGTTTTGTTCTGTTCTACACAATGTCACTATGAGTTGGACCCCAATAACAACAACAGATATTAAAAAATATTTCCATGAAAGGAAAAGATGTATATTGATGGACAAATCACATATTTATTATCATATTTTAAAAGAATATAATCAATATATGTAAGGTTGTAATTTCCCAAAGTTGATAGAATTATTAAATGATGGAGTACATTCAAATGTAGGAAGTTTGTCTGCCAATACATTCTCTCATTTAAAAAAATAAACCTAGAAATCCTAACAACCACACATTGAATTTTATTCTATGTGTTGTTTATCAAGATCATAATGGAGTAGTATATTAATTGTAAAAGTATGTGAAATATAGATAAATCTTCCAAAACTATATATATGTATGTCTTTATCTTTTTAATCAGAAATGAAAATTACTATTCATTTTTGGTGCCTTGCCTTTTAATCTATTTAGTTTTTTGTCTGTATGATTTTCATAACTTGTCTAGCATTTAGAGAAATCAAAATTCTCAGGAAATCAAGTCATAGTTTTAAATTGTATTGTGTATTTAATTTATTACACATATCCATATTATGTATATAGAACATTTTCATACTTATTAAACAGATAATAAATATAAAATGTACTAAATAGAATCTATTAAATAATAAATATAGTGAAGGGAACAAAGTACTTGGACCAAATGTTGCTGAGTTATAAAGACTAAAGTTACTCAGAGAAGCAGAGCATTTCCCTATGTTACAGTTAGCAAAAATGATTTGGCTTGTATATTTCAATGCAGAACGTTTTGCTAAATCCAACGTAAATCTGATTATATGCATTACTCACAAAATTGAAATAAATATATTTGACAACTGCTTGAAAATAAAATGTCTTGCATTAATTTGAGGTGGTTGTGACAAAAAGTGCTTGCTCCCATAGCACCTTTGTGAAAGAAGTTTGTAATGGTAGAGAAGGAAAAAAAATTATTATATAACATCACATCAAGATATAATATTTGAACAAATTGTTTTAATTGCTTATAGTGAACATGATGTGATATTTATGGTTTCCATCTTACAAATGAATACTTGAATTACAGTTCCTAGCAACTGAGCATATGTATTAAATGTTACTAAACCTTAGATTTTTCCAAATTTTCTCTTTCCCCTGAGCACATGGAATAATAAAATTAAAAGATTTCTTTCAGTGTGGTGGGAATATGTGACTATTTCTGTTCAATGGCCTGAAGAAAAAGTTAGTAGTTCTCATTTCTAGAACAAATTACAGAAAAGTAGGTGGAGGTTAATATTTTCCCTTGCAGAGGTATAGCAAGTGACAATTGTATAGGTGAGCCCCAGCTAACCTGAATTTATGGGTAACTATTTACAGCATTGTTATCCACCATTGCCTACCTCTCTTGCATTACATATTTAGGATAGATGAAGGGGGAAAATCTCAAGATAACAAAAACAAAACTTTTGTTGAATTAAGACATCAAGAATTTGAATTGTTAATTCTTTTCTGGCAACAAAACTGTATAATAAGTACAGTTTTACTTTTTATTTAATCTCTAAAATCAGGAAAATGTTTTGAATATAATTCACTTTGCTGCTGGTGTGGATCAGAAAATCTCTTTAGTATTAGCTTGTGAAAATGTAATGAAAAGTTGAATTGCAAATCCTTAAGTGTTACTGATTACATTTTGTTCAACACATAGCTATAAATGTGTCCCATGTGCTATTCTGGATGCTTAAATAACTGCCATAGAATTGGGGACACAGAGAACATATTCACTTGTTGACTTACATAATTTAGTCACAGATATCTTCAGCATTCATATCTAAAATAGAAACCCTTTGAACAATTAAAACAGCATCCTTTTTGCTCAAAGTTTCTTGTTAGTCAATTTGTAATTCACGCTTTGCAAACCAAAAATTGGAGAACCAAATTACTCACATGTTTTGCTATTAATTAAATGTTTGTATCCTCCCCCTAGACTCACATGTTAAAATCTAAACAACAAAATGGTGTTTAGGGTTTGGGGAAGGTGCTTGGGACATAGGAGGGTAAGGCTAGCTAATGGAATTAGTGTCCTGATAAGGAGAAGGAGGTGAAGAACCTAGAATTTTCCCCTTCTGCCATGTGAGCACACAGCAACAGATGGCTATCTATGAGCCAAGAAATAGGCCCTTATCAGATAGGGCACCTGTACTTTTATCTTGGACTTTGCAGCTGCTAGAACCATACAGAATAAATTTTTGCTACTTATGTCTATAATAATCTATTACAGTAGCCATAATAGATTGAAGACTTGTTGCAAATATTAGGTAAAAAAAGCAAATAAAAAAACAAAACAAATGAAAATACCTAAGACCAACAACAACAAAAAAAACCTTTCAATTCAGAACTCCTAATTTGATTTAAAAATACTTAATTTAAATATATTTTATAAAACCACATTTTGTGTGTTTTGAGTTGTTAGTTTGAAAAGTAAATATATAATTTTAAAAAGTGGCAGAGAGGAACTCTTCATGCAGTACAGTAATCTCTCATGAATTGCTTATTATATTTTTGTCAAGAAGTCTAGTATTTATCTCAAGTATTTTGGTTTGATTCTCTGTGAACATGGAAGAAGGAGGAAAAGTATATCACCTTTTTCAATTTGGCTTTCATTTCATAGAATCCATGTGTAACTAATGAATGGTATATTTAAAACTAAAGATGTGGCACTCTGTATTATAAATCCTTGTTGTTTTTAGGTGCCTTCGAGTAAGGTCTGACTCATAGCAACTCTATGTACAATAGAATGGAGTGTAGGCATTTTCCAACACTGTGCCTTGCCTGACTCAAATAGATTTCAGTAAGAGAAGAAAACTCTAATGTCCTCAGACATCCATTAAACATATTAAACTTATTGCTTTCTTGTGCATCTAGAGTAGCACTATTTATGTATCATCCCAGACAAAAATTGAGAAAATAGCCAAATCATTTTCTGCATTCAGTATAGCTGAGAAATCCTGTGAGAATCAGTCAGTATTGTCTGTAGGATAAAGTCCAATGTCTTTAAATGACACATAAAAGCCTCATTTACCTGACCCTGAACACCTTGCCCAGATTTGTCTCCAGCCCTGACTCTAGCCTCTAGGAAATTGTTCTTCCCACATGCAGTGATACTTCTCATTTTTACTACTTATACTACTTCTTGTTAGTTCCCTTTAAAAGCTGAACATATATTCATCTCTTGTAAGAAACCATCAATAATCTCTTTCCCTAACAGGAGTCTAGCTCATTGCCTGTCTGTTATTCTGGGTAAGGCTTATCCAGAAAATGCCAGTCAACTTCACAATCTTTTTAATTATTATTTTCTCATGCCTTTCAAATGCTAAAGCATTTGTATAAGCCAGTGCCATTCCATCTGTATTTCATCCTTATCTATCACAGGTAGATAATTAGGAATTGGGTAGCAACAGCATGCCTATGGTTAGCACTATGCCATGGGGTATTGTCATTTCATTACACAAACAACGTGGCCTTTGTTGGCATCTAACAAATGAGTGGCACAATCATAAAACTCATTTTGAAGGATTATTCTCTCATGTCACTTATGGTAAATGTCTTACTTTACAATCTACTTACTCCTCCCTTTATCCAAGAAAAGGAAAAGAAAGAATGAAAGAAAGAAAGAAAGAAAGAAAGAAAGAAAGAAAGAAAGAAAGAAACAAAGAGGAAAAAGAAAGAAGAAAAGAAAGAAAGGAAGGAAGGAAGGAAGGAAGGAAGGAAGGAAGGAAGGAAGGAAGGAAGGGAGGGAGGGAAAGGAAGGAAGGAAGGAAGGAAGAAAGATGATGGTGAGACAAAGACTTTATGTGCAGATGTAATTTGCAAGTAAATCCCAGGAAGTACAAGTGAGTGGGTAGGAAAAGCAAAACATTTAAATAAGGAAAAACATGTGCCAATAAGCCTCTGGCACTGTGAGAAAGAGATTTAATCTCACTGAGAACACTGTAGGAGAAATTATATGGGCAAATGTAGTTGTCCCATCACAAAACAGAAGTTGGGACCATTATCTACCTATACCAGTCTCTATTAATTGAGGGCTTCTTCCAGTGGGTGTATGTTAATTTCCCCAGTTACCACCTTGATCCTATAGTGGAAGGTGAAGCAAGCTCTCAAGGTTCTGAAAAGCCTTCAGACAAAAGATTTCTGTCTGCTAGATACTTTTGGGTCACAGATGCATGTAAATTGAGGTGGACTAAGCTGATACTGCACATGGCATAGACAATGACTACTATATTTCTTCCAGAAGCTTTGTTTAATACTACATGCTGGTAACTATCAATGTTATATTCTTCATGCCCAAGTGAGAAATATGAGAGAAAAAACTTCTTGTGGTTTTCCTTTGCAAAACCTATTTGGTGTAACTGTCAACAGGTCCTATTGATTCAATTTCCTAATTGGTTCTTGAATTTGCCTTCCATCCTTTCCCC
Source organism: Pedetes capensis (assembly GCA_007922755.1). NCBI lineage: Eukaryota > Metazoa > Chordata > Mammalia > Rodentia > Pedetidae > Pedetes > Pedetes capensis. The sequence continues at coordinate 15,016 of VMDO01031212.1, forward strand.
AGAACCCTAAACATTTCATCATTTCTTTTCTGAGTACTGTAATACATTCACAACTGACTTTCCTATCAGTTGCCTTGCTTTCCCTTTATCCAAATTCTTAATTTTTGTTCTTTCTTAATGCTCAAATGTATATGCCTCCCCTGCTTAAAGTCCTTAGATGATAGGTAAAATCCAAGTAGTCTGTAATAGCTGTCAATTTTAAACTCTCTCTATAAGAACAATTCAAATCATCTTTTGATCTTACCAATATAAGAAAATATGCACAAAATTACAAGAAAACATCTCTCTTTGGATAAAGCATAAGTAATAAGGACTATTTGTGGTGGATCCCAACAGAGGGGGAACTCAGGGAGATGAAAGTGTAGGTTGGATAAGCACCTACCATGTCTATCTTGGATCAACAGAAGAGCACCCTCTTCACTTCCCAGGGCCCAAGCCTCAGGGCCTTAGAGGCTGAAGAAAGGCAAGATGGCACTGACTTCCTATGATACACCCCTAGAGCTTCTCATGCTGACGTGGACACCTTTCACTTCCGCTTGTCATCTGCACATATAATTGCTTCTCCTTGGTCACGAGATACTGTTTTTAAAGGGTTACTTTACAGAAATAAAGCTGAGTTGATGCTGGACATCCTCCTGGAGTGGTTCTTGTCCATTGTGCTTACATCCTTGGGTCTTCTTGAAGACCCTGGTTGTGGCAAAGTTACAATATTGCTCATTGAAATGTTTTCGTGTAACATAGGCCCCACTAGCCTTTAGCAACAATTGAATGTCAATAGCATGAGTAACTATTTCTCTGACTCTAGTCTCTACTTGTTACTTTATGACCTTAGCAATGTAACATTCTACAAAATTTCCTCCAATATTTCTGAGCATTCTTTAGGAATAAAGTCATGTAAGTCAATGAAAATATGTCAGCTCCCATGAGATACAATATATTTTATAGATGTTGCCAATGAACTGAGGACCTCAAAGTATCCACCAAATATGGCAGTGTGTAGAAACACAATGTATTTCCTGTTTTTGTTTTATTTCACTGAAAACAGTAGTAGTATTTTATACCTCGAGTTATTTCAGCATTTTCACTTTAAAATATAATTTTTCAAGTTGCTTATCGACACACAAAATACATTAATCCTGAAACACGTGTGAGAGACTGAGCTCTTTTCTCAGCAACTCAATTCCTTTTTTAATGCTGAGGATGTGGGGATGTGACAACCATTCCATTCAATGTGTCTACAAGGAGGCCCTGTGTCAGGTTCTTATTTTTCTCTCTCTGTGTACTCTCTGCATTGTGGATGGAAGGTGGGTACCCTGACACTGCACCCAGTGGTGAGGCTGTGCCCAGAATAGAGCATCATGCATAGGTTAAAGAAAAAGGGTTTATTTGCAAGGAGAGGGAAACGGATTTGTGAAAAAGGAAAGGGGGAGGGTTGCTCAGCTGCTGCCTCTGCTGCTGGGTCAGAGACTCCTGGGTATTGTTGCTCTCAGGCTAGTAGGCTTTGCCACTTCTGAGGCTCAGGCCCTGTATTTCACTCTGGAAGGTGGGCTGCCTCTCAGAGTGTTGTCTCTCAAAGCCATTGGTCCATTGCTTTTCTGTCCTTGGAGGTTGGGATTGGGTAGAGGTGGCAGGCAGGTTGAAGTGTGGATGAAGGGAGATGGAAGGAGGGTTGAAGGAAGATTGAAGGCTAGGCGAGTCAGGCAAGTGTTGGGCTTTGGGCTCTTAAGGAACCTCAAGGACTATGAGCTTCTTCTTTGATGGAGTTCAGAAAAAGCTGTTGGGCTCTCAGCTCAGGGGATTATATACCCTTAACTTAACTGTCATCTAACTGTCCCCAGATGACAGCCAGCCAACAAAAGGATAACTCAAAGGCAGCACAAGGGCAAGAGCTTGGCCAATCAGGAGAAGGATGAGGCTCAGCCAATCAGGCCACAGGGAAACCTGAGCTGGCAAGTGCCATCTTTGCTTGCTTGATGGGAGGTAGGGGAAGAGTGAGAGACCCGGATGTAGGGCAAAAATTATTGCCCAGGAGGATAGATATTATTCCTCCAGGTGGGCTAGATGGGCTCCTAGGATCCACCATGTTTGGGGTACTCTCTATCCCCCAGAGAATCCCAACAGCCATGGGGGTTGGGCCCAGAACCTATAGTCCCAGAGACATGGAAGTCCCAGAGAGGATCATGAGTTCAAAGTCAGTGTGGACAACATAGCAAAACTCTGTCAAAAGTAAAAGAAAGAAAAGAAAAGAAAAATAAAAAGAGGCTTTGGGTTCTTAGGTTGGTGACTCAGAGATCAATGTGGCTACATTTCAATTACACTGTCCACTGCAAATTTATGTTCTTTACAGTTTTTATTATAACTTGGAAAATAAGAAAAATATCAAAATCACAGTATCTTAGTAATCTCATGATTTTCATATTACTTTCTAATCTATGTTTGAATGTATATAAATTATATACTAGCTTTTAAAAGTTAAAACGCTGTAGAGATTTTATGAGAGTTATATGTTTGGTTCCTATATATTTCAAAGTCTGTTCTGAATGCGTGCTGTTCTTACAATACATAACAGTATGTGAAAGACACATTACTCTATGCTGATGAGTACCCTAGGAGGCCACATATTGTTTATAAGATAGAAAAGATTAGAGCTACATGACTGACTGAAGATCAATTTAGAAGCAAGGGTTCATTTTCAGATGATACAGAATCATATTTGAGCAATGGCTTAATCTCTTCAATAGAAGTTGTCCAGAGAAATCCACAAAACCATATTCACAACATTTCTGCCAGGAGTGGCATAGAATTTAGAGAGCTAAGATTGATCTCTTAGATGTCAGGCTCTCTAGCACAGTTAATAGATTGTTACTTTTTGAAATTGCTACATCCTATTGTAGAATAAAAGAAATAAACTTAAAAGGGAAAACTTACAATGGGTCCTTTTCAGGAAGGTTGTGGAGAGAATTTTTGTTTTAGAACACAGAACCCTCATTGTTGCTTGCCTGCTAAGTTTCTGTGCATTAATGTTATTTTAGTTTCTGTCTATATCTCAAATCTTTGACATGATTTATTTTTAATACATGACTGTGTTTCCTATAGAACTTGCATGAGGTTAACTTCAATAAAGGAAAGGTCAGTAGATAAATGATGAGTTTAATGTTACAATGAGAATTTTAGCAGTGAGCACTGAACACACCTAGGAAAAAAATATTGAAACAAGCCAGAGGTACAGCCAGATAACAGAAAATCTACAAGGTGATTAATCCACAGCCAAGTGATTAAAGTTTTACCAGATTGGAGCATGGAATTTGGATTTACTGATAATAGAATTTAATTTGTGCGACTGTTTTTATTTGATTTTATAGTTTATCCCAGCAACATATATGTGAAGCATTGGAAAGCTGGTAATATCAAGGAGATATTTCTGGGGAGATGGAACAAAAGCACAGCAGAAAACATCTAATTAGTTCCATCAAATCCAAATCTTCATTAAAATTAACAGAGTCATTTCAATAATAATTGAAAAAGTCTTCACAACTGGGGATACTGGCTTTTGGGTATTCAGTCTTGGTTCAATTATATTTTAGAAAGATTACTTCAAACAAATGACATTGCTTCTTCATCTGCAAAATGGAGTTCTTAATACAGACACTGTGGCCTCCAATCCCATCAGATCTTGGAAGCTAAGTAGGGTCAGGCCTGGGTAGTACTTGAATGGGAGACAGCCTGGGAACACCAGATATTGTACGCTTGGGAGAAGAACCTGGCAACCCACTTCCAAAAATCAATCTGCCATTGAAAACCCTTTGAATAGCAGAGAAGCAATGACAATAGTGTTTTGCCTGTTGTATGTAGGGTTGTTGTGAGTCGGACACCAACTCCATGACACCTAACAACAACAACAAGGGCTATTATTGAAATGGAACTAATTAAATGCAAAAATGTTTAATATATGTTGAGAAACTCAGTAAGTCTTAAGTCAACCTAAAACTGCTACAAGTAAAAATAAAAATTGAAAGTTGCATTATTGCTTTATTAAACAGGAATTCGAATTGTTGACATGTATACTCTAGCATAAGCACCAAGGCATTTTTATTCTTTAAGTGGTAATGGTATTTATTTACATGAAGTTTGCACAACAACACCTTGATTGCATCTTTGAATCCTACAATATCATAAGTATTACCATATGCCCTCCTTAATTTTTGTCATAATACTCTCTGTAGCATGTATACAATATAGTATTATTTCATTTTTTTCTTTAAAACACATTTTATATTTATCCTCTTCACTCATCAGTAAACTTGGCTATAATCTATCTTCATTCATCATATATGAGGGTGCTAAAAGATACATGGAACAGTGCACTTTGACTTAAGGATAGAATAGGATTCTGAATTAGTGAGACATAGTTTTAGATTTGGGTAAAAGGGGGAGTTTAAGTATAAAATTTTCAACATTACTTGATTTGACACATACAAAAAAGCAAAACTCCCCAAAGCTGTATTTCTATATTTGATCTGGCTTATTAGATATATCAAAGTATTCTAGATCTCTATAAACATGTCTTTCTGAAATTGGGTTTAAAACTATTGACACAGAGACTACTGTCACTAGTGCAAAAGTGCTAATAAGTAGGTCAATACTAATTAGCTTAAGGGTCTGAGGGTTCCTTGATGTGAGGAAGTAAATTTATGCATATGATTGTATGTCCAGGAAAACAGCACTGTTCCTTCAAAATGGTGGTTCATGTTAAAGAGGAGATATTTTCAGAGGTGGGATGATTCTTAATATACATGGAATGCACACACAAATGAACTTTCATGAAGTATGAATGATGCTTGAGTCATGAATGGATTTCAAACCTTTAAATTTGAATATTGGCAGGTTGTATCTAGAATGTTTATTCTATGCTGATTAATAAATAAATAAGACAGTATCTCAAGACTTTTCACTTCAGCATCAAAGAGATAAAAATTCAAATTGAGGCTCTGGATTTTATTGGCTGTGCCCTGGGATAAACTACTTCCCTTTGAATTGCAATTTGTTTCATCACAAAATGTTTAGTAATAGCACTTGCCACATGAATTTCTAAATATTATTTTGGAGTATAACTAAAAGGATTGGAAGCAGAGTGGGTATGAGATACTTATTATATTCCTTCAACAGAAAAAAAACAATATATTTAGTCATTTTAATGCTTTTTATAATGGTGTTGAATTAGAGTTCATTAGCATGCTTTAAAATGCAGTACATTATAGTTTTATATTGACACAATGGTAATAGTTAAATTAATTAGACTTTATTGTCTAAAAAGTTACAACACACATTATTTTATTAAAAGT
>VMDO01031213.1:0-20355 GCA_007922755.1 Pedetes capensis
GGGGAATTCATAGCAATACTGTTAGGATTTACTTCCTTTAAATAATAGCTTTAAATGCTGGTGAAGAGAAAAAAGAAAACCAAAGGAAAATATCTATTGTGATAATAATGAGTTTTCTAAGAAATTACTTCAGATTTGAAACTTCTTCATTTTTTCCATCAAGGAACTAATATGCTAGACAAGGTCTTTAAACCAATTATATAAGGTTAATTATACAAATTATCATACCTAAAATGATAGCCACAGTACAGGTGAATAATGAGTATTATCTAACTGAATGTATTTAATTCATCTCTGTTCATCTACTAATAAGAAAATAACATTTTGAATATTAAATGCAGCAACAGTTACTTATATGTATTTAATTTTTTAATGAATGAAATACATATAAATCATATTATTTGCTTTTTATTTCTAATATGGCCTATTATTAAGATGTTTGCATAGATCACAATGTTAATATATTCCAAAAATAAAATCACATCTAGTGACTAAATAAAATTTTCAGAAAACATGACTAAAGGATGACATATTTTGAACTCTATATATTGTGACCCTAAAAATGGCTTGAGTTTTCCAAACCTAAGACGACAATTCTCGAAATCTCCCAAAAGTTGTAAAAGAATAGAATATCCAAGATATTCTCCAGCTTTTCTTAATATTTTTCTATTCTCTACTTCTGTGGTCTACCCACAGCTGCTTCTCATTGCCTGATAGAACCATGTTTTCTCATGACTATGAACTGGGTAATTTTCTTTGATTGCCCTCTTTCTCTTTCTGCTGTATTCACTGATTAATTACCCCTCCTCCTTTCTCAATTCTTCCTTCTCCTTTTCATGGGACAAAAATTTGGCAATCCACTCCTGAGGCAATCCTGAAGCACTCAGCCATTGAAAACCCCATGAAGGTTGCTATAAGTTGGACAGGACTAGAGGGCACCTAACAACAACAACGACAACTTTTCATACTTCTCTTCACTCTCTTGCCCTTTTCTTTTCATGTCAGCAACGTTATTAACTTTTTTAGAAACCTAATTCCTTTCCTAACAGATAACTTCATCACAAAAAATTCTAAATGTCTCTGTACCTATAGCTATGTTTTTAAATTTTGTTCTTATGTCATCAGTCTGCCTTGTGTTATGATTATGTGTACAGACCTGTGCCTTCTGACTAAACTAATGAAAATTTAAGATTCTATTTCATTCACTTTTATCGCCCTTAGTATCTAGCTCTGAAGTTTTCATGTTTAGTTATTTTATTTAGTAATTTTAAAATGCACTGAATATGAATGATACTTACAAGAAAGATAAATCAATAGAATTTAAGTGAATATAGTTCACAACAACCTATTGGTGATTTTATAAATAACAAGAAGGAAGGAATTTGAAGTCTCCAAACACAAAGAAATGATATGGAGATGGAAATGCTAATTATTACAACTTGATCATTAAAAATTGCATACATATACTCAAGTATTATATGGTACTACATAAATATGTATAATTATGTGCCAATTAAAAAGAAAAACAGTTTTTAATATTTTAAAACAAAATTAGAGCTTTTCTTTATTTATATATTTAAATTTTTTCTGTAATGAGGGTTTAAGCCCAAGGCCTTGAGCATCCTAAGCAAGTGCTCTACCACTGGGCTGGACCTCCAGCCCCTTTGTGATTTTATTAGATTCTGAGACAGGGTCTCACTAAGTTGTGCAGGCTGCCTCTGGCCTCCCACTTGCAATCTTCTTGCCTCAGCCTTCTGTGTTGCTGGTATCATAGGCGTGCACCACAGCACCCTGCTAAAATCAGAGCTTTTTAAAAGAAATAAATTACATTAAATCTTTTTGTTTATAAAGAAAAGGAGTAATTAGGAGAATGCAAGTGCTAAGCTCATTTCTTCACAGTGAATTCTAATTAACATTGAAAGTCTGAGAAACAGATGAATCAAACTTTTTTTTCTAACAAAGTAAATTTAAAACACACTAAAAGGAAAATTTTAAAAGTTTCATTTGGATAAAGATAAACAAGGAAATTATTAAGAATAGAGGAAAAATACATTTGAATTAATGTCATGGTGAAAAATGACTCTGAGGAAAAAAACAGTTATCTTGACAAAAATATAAAGGCTACAGGTAAGTAAAGTAAAATAAAATAAGATCAAAATCAGTAAAAAGAAAATAAAATTTTTAAAGCACAAAATGATATATTGTTTTCAGTGCAATGTAAATTAGTACAAACAAGTAAGGTAAATATCAAAGACACAATATTTCATTTCTTTTCTTTTATTATTTAATACTGCCTATATAAGAGAAAGGGCTGGGATTTAGCTCAGTTGGTAGAGCGCTGCTCTGCAGTCTCTGAGGTCCTGAGTTCAATTCCCAGCACCGCAAAAATGGAAGAAGGACCTGGCAATCCACTTCCAAGGCAATCTCAAAACAAGGAGCCATGAAAACCCTATAAGGGTTGCTATGAGTTGGATACGACTCCATGACACCTAACAACAACAACAACAACATATAAGAGAAGGCCTGAAGCGGTAGCCCTGTGGCATCCGATCCTGTCAGATCTCGGAAGCTAAGCAGAGTTGGGCCTTATTAGTATTTGGATGGGAGACCGTCTGGGAACACCAGGTGCTGTAGGCTTGGGAGATGGATTCAGCAACCCACTCCCAAAAATCAATCCGCCATTGAAAACCCTATGAACAGCAGAGAAGCACTGACAATAGTGTTTCCCCTGATGTACATAGCTATGGTCGCTATGAGTGGAATACCAACTCGACGGCACCTAAAAACAACAACATAATAAGAGAAAGGTATGACTATAAATGAAAAGAAGAATCATTCAGAATTCTATCACATTTCAATATTTTTATCCTGGTTGAAATCGTAAAAATTGTGTGACTAAAAAATAACTGGCCCCCAATTATCAACTGATACATCATACTTTATATAACAGTGTATTTCTTTGTCTCAGTATTTTTATGTCAACCCACTCAAAATATTCTCCCTCTGTTCTTCTTGGAAATGCTGTCCCATAAGCAGCAACCCCCCTTTCATCCTTAAAAGCTTTTGTACCACTTTTACCAGCTGTTTACTTTTCTCATCTTTTATTCTGCCCTTTGTTGAAATAATTTCTGTTCTTTGGTGCCCACATGCATTCTGTTAGGGTGTACTTATGCATACCACACTCCCTTCCCCTAACAATTATTTCTTAAAATCTCTTCACATTTTCATATTTAACTTTTCTTCTTCTTCCTCTTCCTCCTTCTCCTCCTCCTCCTCCTCCTCCTCCTGCTTCTTCTTCTTTCTTCTTCTTCTTTTGAGATAGTGTCTGGCAATGGATGTACCTCAGGCAGTTCTTGAACTCATAATCCTAATTTTTTACTTCTCAATTCAAACCATGTTTTCATCCTGGACGAATTCAATACTCATGTGAATGATTATCTAGTGTTCTGCCTATTGCATCATTTACCTCCTCATTCTAAAGGACCTTTTCCAGGTAAATAAGGTGCTTACCCTAGGAGCAGCGATGCATTTTTCTAATTCCAGTGACTCTGAAGGCTGAGGCAGAAAGATCACAAGTTTTAGGTCAGAAGCAGTAACTTAGCAAGACTTTGTCTCAATATCAAAACAATAAAGATAAATAGTAGGGCAGGCTGCAGTTCAGTGGTAGAGCACTTGTAAAGTATATGTGAGGGCCTGGTTTCAACTCTGAAGTACTGCAAAATAAATGAATTAATTAAATTAAAAAGGAAGCACTTGGATATTTTAAAAAACACTGCTGAAATTCTCAATAATGACTTCCCTTTAGATATATTCAGTTAAAATTTTGTTCAACGGCCACACCTAATATCAACAAAATCATGAGAAATGAATATTATTAACTAGGTGTATTGTCATGCTGAAAAAAATTGAGAAGCTTGTAGTTTAGAAAATATCATGGATGTTGCACAGGCAACCAATGGAATTTATCACAGAATCTAATTTCTCATCTCAAATAGCTTATATTGTTGATATCTTTCCTCTCTTGGACAGTCTACAGCTATGTAATTGAGCCTTCCTTTTTTAGTTCAAATACTGTCAAAACTGTGCCATTTGCACAAAATAAATCCTACATTTGGACATTTATTCTTGTGAACTTGGTTTTAGAACCCAAGTTTTCTTTGGATCTCATTTATTCAAAGTGTAATTCAATCAATTTTAGACCCACTTTAATGCAGTAAGTAGCTCTCACTGAATTTATTAATGATATCCATGTCATAAAGCCAGACATGACATTTCATGAATCCTCTTTCTAGATAACTATTATGCCTTTACACTAATTGACCACTTTCTTCTCAAAATAATCTGTTCCTTTTATGTCCTTGACAAAACATTTCTCTGAAGTTTCAACCCACATCTCAGGGTTTTATGTGTCTTTTTTTGGAAACTGTTACTCTCCCATATGGGCCTTACACTTTGTAGTTCTTCAAGGCCACACACTATTATATTTATAACTCAGTATCTCCTTAGACTATCCATCACAGTCACTTATTCAATCCACATTTATTTAACCATATCTTATGGCCTAAATGGTCTTTCAAGTGCCAGCAACTGAACAAAGTCTATAAAAATTCCCAATTCAGGAATTTATATTTTAGTGGGGAAAATGGCTAATACCTAAAAATATCAAATGAAGTATATAGTGTCTTGAAAAGTGCAAGAACCAAAGAGTAAAATAAAATAGAGACACAGACTAGGCATTGCCAAGGGGGAGTAATTGAAATTTTAGTCAGTAAAGGAAAAGCTTATAGTTGAAGTGACATTTACAAATTTGAAGCTGTAAGAAATTGGAACTACATAAATATCTGAGAAGAGATCATCAACTAAATAAGAGGAACTCTATCAATCTAAAGAATTTCTCCATAGCAAAATAAACAATCAACAAAATGTGAAGACAACCAGGGAATAGCAGAAAATATTTGCAAACCATACATCTGATAAAACATAAATATTGAAAATGTATAAAGAACTCCCTCAAATAGGAAAAAATTAAAAATAGGTAAAAGACTTGAATAGACATTTGTTATAAAGAACACATATAAATGTCCAAGTAATATATACAAAGATGTTCATCATCACTAATTACCAGAGAAATCCAGTTTTTCTTTGATTCCCATTTATTATATTTATTTTATATTTCATATTTTTCTCTGAGAATACATACAAAGATTAATTTTTTCAGAATTTGTTTGTATGTGTAGTATGTTTTTTGTAAATCCTAAATGTTACTGTTATCATTTGAATTTCTTCTCTTTTGTTCAATAATAAGCAAGTTATTATCCATTAATCAGCTTAAGTCAAATTAAACAGTGAAATCTCCTCTTTAAGGGCAAAGAGTTATCTAATATTGTACACTTGAGTAGCTGATTTTTCACTTTGAAAAGTGAATAATCATGATATGTACATTTTTAGTCTCAGGGGTTCTTCACCCCCATATCCCACTTCCCTACTTCCTTGATGCTGTTGGCTTGAAACTATGAACAAAAATAATTATTCAAAGAGGAAAGAAAATGTTTACTACAGTTTCCTTAACTTTATTGTCAGAAAGTCCTAATGACTGAATGAAACTTGTACAATGATTATGAAAGTATTCCCCTTAGACCATTCTTGGCCTTAATTTCTAATATAATTAAAAATGAAACAATAAGAATATGTAGCTAACACAATTTGCTTCTCTCATGGGAATACATCTGACTTCTCTTAAGGGTATTTTGTACGTGACTTACTAAAAATGAAATGTAAGTTTTCTGGGAAACAAGAGAATTTCAAAATCAGCGAGCAGAAAGGAAACTGTGTTGCCTCATCATCATTCTGAGCAGGTAACATCTAGCATTGTGCCAAGCAATGAGGAAGTATTCTTCAAGTGATTTGTTTTTCAATGGAAAGGAAAAATTTATAAGTTATATGATGATTATCTGAGGTTCATGTATCTGCCAATGTAGTTAAATAACAGAAATAAAGAGCTAGGTACACCGAATTGTCTGAGTGGAACATCAAGTGAGAATACGCCCACTCAGAAGTTTTAGCTAAATAATTTCCATTGCCCCTTCTCTTTCTTATTAATGTTAATGCTACTTAACCTGTAGGATCATAGAAATATCTCTCTCCCTGATATATGATTTATGTTACCTGACTTTCTCCAGGTCAACATACATTCATGGTCCTTAATTTATATCCTTAGCTGTTTTCCTACCAACCTATATCTCAAAGCAGAATGTTCTATATTTATTAACATCAAACTCTGAAAACTCAGTTTCTGCATATATAAGCTTCTGTTGCTCTAAATATTGCTGTTGTTGCTGTTGTTAGGTGCCGTCAAGTCATGTCTGACTTATAGTGACCCTCATAGGGTTTTCAATGCTGATTTTTTGGGGATTGCCTAGGGAGTGGATTGCTAAGACTTCTTCCATTTTTGCGATGCTGGGAATCAAACTGGGGACCTCAGAGACTGCAGAGTGGTGCTCCACAACTGACCTAAATTCTAGCACCTTACAAATGATACTGTTGTGTGTGTGTGTGTATACATATACATATATGTATATATGTATATGTATATATGTACACACACACACACACACACACACATATATATTTTGTTGTTGTTGTTGTTGTTAGGTGCCTTCGAGTGGTATCCCACTCAGAGCAACCCTGAGTACAACAGGTGAAACACTATCGTTAGTGCTTCTCTGCTGTTCATAGGGTTTTCAATGGCAGATTGATTTTTGGGAGTAGGTTCCTGGATCCCTCTCCCAAGCCTACAGCACCTAGTGTTCCCAGGCAGTCTCCCATCCATGTACTAACCCGGCCCGACCCTCCTTAGCTTCCAAGATCTGACAGGATCGGATGCCATAGGGCTACTGCTGCAGGGGCGCGCGCGCGCGCGCGCGCGCGCGCGCACACACACACACACACACACACACACACACACACACACACACACACACTAATTTTATGATAAAACTAATTTAAATTAAAGTAAAATATTTATATAGTCCATAAGACTATAAGGTGAAAATAGATGCCCTTAGAAGGCCAACTTGGTCCCTAGTCCCCAGAAATAACCAATATTAACTGCATTTGATAATTTTCATTGCTTCAGTATGGTCTACACATGCCTAGGTGTAAGTGTGAACACACTGTTAGGAAATGCCAATTAAAAGAGTGTTGTATTTATGGACCAATTGTCTTACTGCATTCTAATTATTTACATGCTTTCTGCATCAAACAATATTGTACAGTGAAAACAAATGACTATTTGGTTTTATAAATATGTAAGATCAAGTTTTATGTCATCACAGAGAAAGCATTTCAAATATAGAGTTAAGTGACAAAGAAAAAGTTTTATATCTTTCATATTTCCTCAATTATTACGGTTTGTTCATTATTATAATTACAGAGTACTTTTTATTCTGCATTTTAACATTATTTTCATTTTTTAGCAAGACATAACATGAACATCTTTATAGAGTATAGTACAGTAATTTGATACGTGCATACCATATAACATGATCAAGTTAGGGTAATAAGCACTTCCATCTCTAAATCAGTTGTATGTGTTGAGAAATTCTGTATTCTTCTAGTTATTTGAAATACATCTTAGCTTGTTGTAATCAATGGTTATCCTACTATTCTAAAAAATCAGAACTAATTCCTTCTCTTTGTGTGAGGTGGGTACCCCTTATCTAACTTGTTTGTGTCCCTATTCTGTCCTGCACCCACCAATCTCTGGTAACCCCTATACCACTATGTTCTTCCATGAGATTGACATTTGGTTTCCACAAATGAGTTATAACACATGGTATTTGTCTTTCTGCATCTGGCTTATATAACTTAATAATTTTTCAGATTTAAAAAAATCCTATTATAAATACAGGAGATTTCATTTTTAAGTTTTTTCTACTGGTAGAACCTGCAGCCATAGCCCTGTGGCATCCGATCCCATCAGATCTCGGAAGCTAAGCAGGGTCGGGCCTGGGAACACAGAAGCTATAGGATTGGGAGAAGGACCGGGCACCCCCTCCCAAAAATCAATCTGCCATTGAAAACCCTATGCACAGCAGAGAAACACTGACAATAGTGTTTCCCCTGTTGTACAGAGGGTCGCTATGAGTCGGATACCGACTTGACGGCACCTAACAACAACAACACAACTGGTAGAGGTTTATGTTCTAATTTGTATACAATTGTAACCTGTTTTGCATAAAACTTCTTTTTCTTCTGACTTTGTCTTCTACAACTAGTGATTATGCAAGATAAGTTCCCACAAATGGAGCTGCCTAATCAAAAGTAATATGAATTTTTTATGTAACATACTAGCAAATAGCCCTTAAAATTGCAACAATTTATAAAAAAATCAATGGTAAATAAGAGAACTGTTATCCCATAAACCTGATAAACTTATTCATCACTTTAGTGTTTGCCAATTCAATTGGTGATAAAATGTAATCTAGTTTTTATTGGTACTCTTAAATATATTGAAACCTAAAATAATGTCGTGTGTAAAGCCTCTACTTTTATACCTTTTTATGTGAACTCTCAGCTAATTCTTCTTTACCTTCTTTTTCTCTTAAGCTGCCTGTATTTTCACTTAATTACTTTGGGGATATTAAGTGGATTACTTATTTCCCATGTGTTTTATAACTCAGTATTTTACTTATTATTTTCTATTATGTATGTAATCATAGATTTTTAATTAATCCCACTTAATAACATGTTTACACTGAATTATTTTTCAAATTATTTACTTTTAATTTATGTGTCACATTTCAAAATAAAATTAGCCTCTGTACTTATATTTGTATGTGTATTAATTTCATTTTCATACTTATAACACATGGAATTCCTCACACCAGACGTGGCAAACATCAAAATTAAGGCAGAGATATTAAGAAGGAATATAAGAATTGTCTGAAACAGGGAAACCATTACCACTAGATATATTTGTACATCATTTAAGTCTGCTCTATGATTGACTTTCAATATGCTACTGCAACTGGTTCTGAGTCTACAATTTATTTTCATCATCTCCTTTCTGCACAACCTTTCTAGACAAACTGTTGAGCTACTCTAGTGTGCTTGCCTAATTAAATGATCTAGATTTTCATCCCAGAGGGGTCTGGGGCTTGGTTTTCCTTGACTTAGGTCAATTAATGCTTCTATCCAGTAGACCACTGAAGTTATAACTGAGCATGGAAACATCAAGATATTTCTCAGTGAGACTTAGGTTCCATACATACTGTAGCTACTTATAATGATCTGGGTATTACCCAGGCTACTATTATAACTCACTTCTCTTCTTGCTGATATACCAGCTTATGATACTTAAAGTGGTACTCAAAGTGAAAAATGTCATTACCACAGAGTAACTTGTACTCTGTTCCTTGAAGGACAGTTTCACTCTAGGAAATAGAATGGCTAAGCCATTAGAACTTCCAAAGATTGCATGCCAAGGATGGTGAGCATATATTTATGAAGCTAGTCAGTGTGAGTGAAAAGCAGGTTAATCCTACTTCCATTTCCCCAAGCATATTATTTGAAGCTAAAACATAAATCTGCAGTTGTCTCAGAATGTTTACAATAATTCTAAGACAGAATTCCAACCTTTCAGGCTGTTTTCCCTGAGAGGACAACTTCACTGAGCCTTTAGTAACCTACTCTATCAGTCTGTCATTCTGGCTGCTTGTAAATGATAAACTGTAGGGCAGGAATAGCAAATTCATGGTCTTGTACTTATTACAGCACTTCCTTTACCATTAAATAAGCACATTGTTATGAGGTAATATTATGTGACCTTCCATGTCAGAAAATGTAACATTGTGCAAACCCTCAGACACTGCCATTGGCAAACATGTTACAGGCAGAAAAGGCAAGTCCATATTTGGATTAGTTGTCAATTCTGATGAGTACAAATTACTGTCTTCTCCAAGTTTGATAGGATATTAGCTAATCAAATTGAAACCAAGTTATTGTCTGATCACCTGGAAGAGTGGCTCAACATTAGATATTGTTACTGACAGTTGGGTTTCTAAGAAGTGTTAGGAGACAGAAGCAGGCCAATGTTGTTGGGTCTGTGAATGGTCTCCAATCTTTCCTTTACTCTGTTCATGTGCACATTGGACAAGCCACATGGGGCCCAGGACAGAGTCTGGGTAACACGCAATGTATGTATCATTTAGTCCACTTGCCTTTTGAGTGTCTCTTCTATTTTGATTGGTTACTGATGGCTATTAACATGAAAGATAGTGCTCTTATTGTCTGTGCATGTCAGAAAAGCTTTTCACCATGCCCCAAGAGTTCCTGGGTATGTATTTTAAAGCCTTTTACAAATCATATACAAATAAAAATAAGTACAATTTGTGAAATTCTATTGAGTGGATTTCCTCCCACCATTAGCTGTTATATTCACCCCTATTGTTGTTTTTGTTAGGTGCCATGGAGTCAGGTCCAATTCATAGTGACCCTCATAGGGTTTTCAATGGCTGATTGTTTCAGGATTTACCCCTAAGTGGTGGTTAAAGGCAACAACTGTCTACTTTCATCTCACACAAACTGCTCCATGTGACCAATCTATGATTAGGCTTAAGTTTCATTCCTTCTTTATCTCAGAAATGGAAAACTCCTTATAAGCCCATGCCTTTGTTGGGACAAAGTCATTGATGCATCATAGGGAGATACTATAACCAGTGAAGTCAATTGTTTACATACTTTTCTTGAGCTTCTTGGCACTGTTTGATTCTGATGCTAAATATGTCTGTTGTATCATGTAATGAATTCTTAAGCATCAGCCAAATGTTACAACTTGAGGTGGTACACTTTATGTAGCTCATTATCTGAACAGCTAATTATTCAGGGCCTTAAAAGCTCCCAAGCGGTATTACCAATATAACAAGTTCCTGAGTCATTTTAGGGCTTTTTTCCTACCCCGTGGCATGGATTTATCACAATGGGAATCAAGAATATTTACAACATAAAAATAATACCATCATTATAATGTACCATCATGCTGTTCTGTGGGGCAAAAAAATAAACTATAAAGGTCCCAGTGGACTACATTGAGCCAGGGAGACATTATAGTTAGTACAACCTGCAGCAAGACCATTAATGGGTGTCACTGTCTTCCTAGTATAAAGTAGAATTTCATTATTTGAATTGATGAGAATTGCAAAACTTGTATGCCAATAAAGAGTTTGTGCAACTGTCTTCCAGCAAAAATGCCTTATTTACCAAAGTAAAGCAACTGCAATTGGACATCTCATTTTATGAGATTCAATGCATTGTTTTTGACCATATTTTTTGTGTGTCAGAGGAAGCTTGCAAGCATGTAAAATTAAAGGAATATAATATCGTTCACCAACCTCTGTATAATTTAAAGCCCTGGATTCCATTGAAAACTCATCAGTTTATCACAGAATGAAGTATTATTTATTACTTACTTGCTTGGTGTGGGAGAGATGGGTGGTAGTTTGGGGGCTTCATGTTAGCCTTCTGTAGTATCTTAGATGAAAAAACCAGTGTGAGGATTCTACCACCAGCTAAATGTTTCTGTCCTATGTATGCATCCAAATACCAAGTAAAAGTACATAGAAAAATTTGTGGGCCTATTGTATCTAATGCTAGATAGTCATGCCAGAATTGTGTATGTTTCTTGGTCCTTATACTCTCTCTCTCAAACAAGACAGCCAGAACACCAATTCAAGATGTTTGGTATGAATGCCAGCTCAAGTTCTGCATATAACAGACTTCAATATACCTAGATATTCTCATTTTTTATATCTACCATTGCTCTCCTTTTGATAAAGATTGAGGGACATTACAATGTTCTTTCTTGAAAAACACAATGCAATATCCCCTCTCTGACAGTGTGCTTTGGGTCTGATAACAGGACTGGATTTAAAAAGTGGATTAATGATTATAGTTTTTCTGTGGTGACAATTGATAACCTTCTATTGACCAGCACTTTAAAATTTCCTTAATCACAGAAATTAAGCTACATTTAGGACCTAGATGACAGTCCATTTCATGCTCAGGTCCACTATTACTCTTCTTTGTTCTTCTAAATAAAATCTTAATCTTCCTGGTTAATTTCCAGTCAAAACTTACATTTGTGGTCTAATCTTTT
This sequence comes from Pedetes capensis, assembly GCA_007922755.1. Classification (NCBI taxonomy): domain Eukaryota; kingdom Metazoa; phylum Chordata; class Mammalia; order Rodentia; family Pedetidae; genus Pedetes; species Pedetes capensis. The sequence goes on from VMDO01031213.1 coordinate 12,155, forward strand.
GTCTCTTCAATTCTTTCATGAACTAAGCCCAAAATACTTCCTCACATAATGTTTTTGGACACTTGTGAAAAGATTCAATTAAAGGTCCTAGAAAATCACAAAAACATTTTCTACTGGCATCTTAACCTGCTTCCAGCATTTTTGCAGTTTGATCTCATGCCAGACTGCTTAAAGATAAAGCTCATTCTATTGCTGCACAATGACATTGAAACAAAATATTCAACTAGGAAATATAAAATTTCATTTGAAGCAGAAAATAATCATATCAAATATGTCCATAATTTCCTGTTAGATAATATACAGAATAATGTAATTCATATGAATTAGATTAACTTAAGTGAAATTATTTGTCTTAAATACACTTAAATAAAAATCATTATAAACATACAATGATGATAAGTCACTGTAGACATACAATAGCAATAGCAAGCAGGTAACTTAAAGTACTTAGCTCTTAAGGTATATCTACGCTTTAGTAAAATATTTTATTAATGAGTGGTATATATATGTACATAATTCTCTTTGCATATTGCTGTCACATTCGTTCTTGAATTTTACCAATGCTTCTTTTATTTTATACTTCTTTAGCAAATTCTCTCTATATGCTCACTGTGTGACTAATAAAAGTAATGAAAAAAACATAAAATCCTCATGTTGAGTATTTTTATATTCTAGGCTAGAAACACATACTATGTGGAACACAAGCACTTGAGTTTTTATGTATATTTAAATAAAAATAATTAACTTACTTAATCTTACCAGCTTAAAGTAAAAGCTGTTGCTGGAGGTCTTTAGCTACATGAAGAATTATCAAAGTTCATGTTAAGTATAATCTATGTGTATAATCAGTGATCATTCCCTGCAAAATGACAAGCCATTCAGAGTACCTCTAGCCACTGAAAAATTAACTACATGTTAGTTCTTTGGACATTGGGGCAAAAAAAATATTAAAAGTTGTTGACAGTGATTTTCTTTCAGTTCTTAAAGGAAACTGTAGGATGTCTTCTCCATTATTCTTTGGACATGGGAAATGGTTATCTGTTTTATTTTCTTGTATAATTAAAGCAGAAAACTAAGACACATCTATGTGTAGCAGAGCTGAGTATGCTTTTCATATAAGATGTTTTTAAGAAGTATGCAATGTTCAGGCAATCATCAGTACTACATGAGCATACTTAATCATAAGTGTCAAGATGTAACCTACTTTGCTCTAATACACTTATAACCATATGGTTGTTTCTGCTCTTGGTGTCAATTTGGTTGGGTGGGCAATATTTAGGCACAACATAAGACATTTTCATTGATTCTTAAAAGGTCTTTATTAACACTTGAGCTAAAGCAGCTGGTGGAGGGCTAGAGAGCACTCCAGTCACCCAAATCTCTGGATATTGCTTTCTGCAGCACCATCTGTGCCATGTTAAATATTCTTGATTTTTGCCAAGTTTGGACCAATTTAAATGTTAAATCGGTTACTGAAATCAGGATACAAGAAGCTTCAGGGATTTAAAAAAGAGGTATTAAGCTGCATAACTCATATACATTAATCATTAGTCCTGGAAGGGGAAATTCAAGTACTACCACTCAAAAGGTCATTGTGAGAAATCAGGCTCCCTGGATTTTGAGAGAGCAGTGAATGTGAATTATTTTTTAGAAGCATTTACCCCAGAGTCACATACAATATCCTAATCTTTCGAGATACCAAGTGAATTTTGTGTGGGATGTTGGTGAGCAGCTGCAAACTCAACTCTGTTGACAAATACATTTTAGTCTTCTATGTACCACAGCCTGGTAAGATCTAATGTGGTAGCTAATTACTTTGGTATTTTAACAATTTTATTGTCTTGTACCTGACAAAAGATTCAAGCAATGCAGATTAGCCAGTAGGTAACTTCACACTTTAAGTGATAAAAGATTCTAAAGTTCTACATGGAACAAGAACTTAAATCAGGAACGATACTGGGCTACTGTCCTGCTTTTAACATAATGAATTTCAATGGTGAATATAGCTAGAAGGAGAGAAGCATTGACAATAGTGTTTCACCTGTTTTACATAGGGTCGCTCTGAGTTGGATACCCACTCAACAACACCTAACAACAAACCACCTAGGATTTAAAAGTCAAATTATATCATACCTTTAGACATCTTTAATTAAGCCAGACATAACATTTCAATGAAATGAGTAGTAAAGAACAGAAAAGGTTAATATCTGATTCTGGGAATTTTACAGAAGAAACAGAAGAAAAAAGTCTTTGGGGCCTTCTATTCTGTTCCTATAGCCACCTTATTTTTGACAAAGGAGCAAAGCAAGTAAACTGGAAAAAGGACAGCCTTTTCAATAAATGGTGCTGGGAAACATGGTCATCTGCATGCAGAAAAATGAAAGCTGACCCGCTTCTCTCAATATACAGGAGAGTTAACTCAAAATGGATAAAAGATCTCAACATAAAACCAGAAACTTTAAAATTTATAGAAGGCAAGACAGGCAATACACTCCATCATATAGGCATAGGAAAGTATTTCCTTAATAGGACTCCAATTGCTCAAGAAATTGCAACAAGAATAGATAAATGGAATTACATGAAATTAAAAAGCTTCTGCACAGCAAAAGAAACAATTAACAGAGTAAAGGAAACCCCCAAGGAATGGGAAAATATCTTCACATTTTATACATCAGACAAAGGTCTAATTACTAGAATTTATAAAGAACTCAAGAAAAAAACTCCCCAAAAAACAAATAACCCAATACACAAATGGGCAAAGGAACTGAGTAGACAGTTCTCAAATGAAGAGGTCCATAAAGCCATAAAACACATGAAAAAATGCTCATCCCTAGCCATTAGGGAAACACAAATTAAAACAACTCTGAGATTTCACCTTACACCAGTAAAAATAGCCAAGATCAATAAAACAAATAACAACAAATTCTGGCGAGGTCGTGGGGAAAAGGGAACACTCTTACATTGTTGGGGGAGCTGTAAATTGGTCCAAGCACTGTGGAAATCAATATGGAGGTATCTTAAAAAACTAAATATAGATCTACCTTATGACCCAGCTATAATACTATTGGGAATTTACCCAAAGAGAGATGAGTCATCATACCACAGAAACACCTGCATCTCCATGTTCAATGCAGCACTTTTCACAATAGCAAGGATATGGAATCAACCAAAGTGCCCTTCAACAGAAGAGTGGATTAAAAAAACTATGGTACATTTACACAATGGAATACTACTCAGCAATCAAAAAAAATGAAATAAGGACATTCGCAGCAAAATGGATGGAATTGAGGAAAATTATATTAAGTGAATGAACACAAGCTCAGAAAGAGAAACACCATATGTTCTCACTCATACGTGTGAACTGAATCAAAATTATAAGAAGGAAAAATCCTATACAAAGGCCGGATCAAAGTAAAAGAAAAAAAGCTAAGAATGGTGTTATTATAAATGGTCTAGAAAATACATGTTCTGACAAGGTAAAAACAAAGTTTACTGCAGGAAAAGTTTCCATCTTAAACAGAAGTGGAACCCAAGGATATATAGAAAAATATTACCATAAAAAGACAAGTAAATGACAGAGAAGTCTTTGATGAGGGGGTGGGATGGGGGGAAGTGTACAAGAGGGTAAGGGGGAACCTATATGAATAATGTACAACAAAATACATATATGGAAATGTCACAATGAAAAGCATGTCAGAATGAATCACATTAAGGTATACATTAAAAATTTCCAATAATAAATAAATATATACCAACCAATTAAAAAAACAGTCTTTAGGGCGTGCAGCCATAGCACTCTGGCTTCTGATCTGGTAAGATCTTGGAAGCTAAGCAGGGTCAAGCCTGGTTAGTACTTGGATGGGAGACTGCCTGGGAATACCAGGTGCTGTAGGCTTGGGAGAAGGACCTGGCAACACACTCCCAAAAATCAATCTGCCATTGAAAACCCTATGAACAGCAGAGAAGCACTAATAGTGTTTCACCTGTTGTACACAGGGCACTATGAGTGGGATACCTACTTGAGAGCACCTAACAACAACAACAAAAGTCTTTAAGATAAAATAAGAGAAAATGTGTATATATATATATATATATATATATATATATATATGCATTCCCCTCAAATATGTTGTAAAGCTATCTAATATAAAATAACTTAATATATTTGAAAGTTCATTTTGTGTGAGGATCTCCATATTCTAATATGACTAAAAAAAGTACCATTAGCTAATATTTGCCAATTGTCTTCTATCTTTCCTTCTAATACTCCATTGAGCTCAGCACCTCAATTCATTATCTTATCTAACCTACCAAACCCAGATGAGTTACTTTCAGTGTCACCTACACAGAAGATTGTCAGAAGTACTGAAACTGAAATCCCTTGGAATTCACTTATTAAAAATATTGTATCAGGCAAGGGCCTGTTCCTCATCTACAGCTCCTCCTATGTGTCCCTCATGCCTCTTCATAAGACCACCAATCCATTCATAGACCACAGAGCCTCATGAACAAATCACCTTCCAAACCTTCAAGTCTTAAGAACATCAGTTGGAAGTTAAATTTCAATACAAGAATTTTATGAGAACAGAAATATTCAGACTATAGTAACTTCCATAAGACAATTATAAACAATAGACACTGTCCCTTCAAATAGAATAGCAACATCTTAAAAAATGACCATAATAATTCATCAACAAGGATCCACTATCTAAACCAAGGTGGGTATAACAAAGCTATTCGTACTGGCATGATAGTGATATCATAATGTATCATGCTATTGTTGTTGGGTACTGTCAAGTCAGATCTGACTCATAGTGACCCTATATACAATAGAAGGAAACAGTACCCAACATTGTGCCATGTACACAATCATTTTATGTTTGAGCCCAATATCGTTGCCACTACTTTTCTTCTCATTTTAAGGAGGTAACACTTCCCAGTCATTTCTTGAATGCCTTCTAGAATGGGGTGCTCATTTTCTAACATTATATTTGACAGTGATTTTCTACTATTCATAGGATTTTCAAAGGCTAATTGTTTCAAGAGTGGGCTGACAGGTCCTTCTCCCTACTCTGTTTTAGTCTGGACGCTCAGCTGAAACCTGTCTACTGTGGGAGGCCTTGCTGGTACCTGAGATAGTGGTACATAGCTTTCAGTATCACAGCAACATGCAAGCCCTCACAGCACAAAATGCTCACAGATGTGTGTGGGGGTAATGTATCATAGTATCACTCAATATATTGCTAAGGATAAACAAAATATCATGTCTAAAAATCATATCAAAGTGTTAAATATTAAAAATTTACACTGGCATTTTATTAATGGGAAATCAATGTCCAATTTTGATCATATGTGCTATAAACAGAAAAAACTTCAGTTCAGTCTTCTATCATTGATTTCATTTGGCAATAGCTAATTTTGGCATGGTGAAATAGTAAATATTAATTATAGATAAATATTTTTCTACATATGATATGCCATAAAAATTCAGATAACTAATATAAATTTATTCCATTTTAACTAGCTATGATTTATAAAATTTAAACATTAAAAACTCATCCAGTAAAGAATGCATATTGATAAATTTTGAATATATACATATGTGAACACATCTGCAGAGTTGTTACATTAGTCAGATTTTTCATCATTGTCACTTAATACCTGACAGAACAACTTAAACGGAAGAAAGACTTATTTTGACTCATAGTTTTAGAGGGTTCGATCTATCGTGGCCCTGGGGACTGGCAGAGCACAGCAGCTCACATCATCTCAGTCAAGAAGCAGAGAGAGGGGATGCCGGCCTCCCAGACTCCTTTTCCCTTTTGTTCCATCTAGGATCCCAGTCTATGGGATGATGGCACCCACAGTCAACATGTGCTTCCCCCTCCCCTCTGTACCTCCTATCAGTAATCCTCTCTGGAAATGTCCTCACATACATATCTAGAGCTGTGCTTTCTTAATATTCAAGGCACTTATCAATTTAATCAAGTTGACAATCGAGATTAAGTATAATATTTGCAAAATGAATTACAAATTAAGAAATGTATTTTAATATTTGAATTATGTAAAGAACTTATATAGAAAAAGTCAACTCCATTTTCCCTAGCCTCTGTTTTTAATTATTCCTGTCTTTTTTCCTCTTTCCTATGCAATTCATTTTCCTCACTCTCTGCTCAGTTCTTCCCTCTAAATTCTTATATTTACATCTCCAAAGGCTAATTTATATTACTTAAAATATAAAGCAAGAAAAAAATATCAAAAGAGCCTAAATCTAAAAAAAGACTCAAAATGATTTAGATTCTATACTACTATAGTCAGGACTGACATTTAGCTTAGTTGGTAGAGAGAGTGCTGCTCTGTGTGCTCTGAGGCCTTGGGTTCAGTCCTCAGCCCTGTAAAAATGAGAAAAGGATCTGAAAGCCCACCCATGAAACAATCAGTCATTGAAGAGCCTATGTTGTACATAGGGTCGCTATGAGTCAGAGCCAACTTGATGACATGTAATAATACCACACTGTCATCTGATCCAGTCAGATCTTGGAAGCTAACCAGAATCTGTCCTGGTTAGTACTTAGATGGGAGGCCATCTGGGAATACCAGGTGCTGTAGGCTTTGGAGAAGGACCTGGCAGCTAATTCCTGAAACAAACAGTCATAGAAAACCCCATGAATAGCAGAGAAGCACAGACAATAGTGTCAGGCATAGCACAGTGTCATGTAATGTTTTGTTCTATTATACATAGGGCTGCTATGAGTTGGACCTGACTCAAAGGCATTTAACATCTACTATAGTAATAAATTTCATATAACCTTTATAGGACTTTCTATCATTGTAGTACTATTGATGACTATGACTATCAGGTTTTCTTTTTTTTATTATTATTGTTTTCCATTGTGGTCCTGGGGATCAAAACCAGAGCCTCACTTAAGAAAGCATGTACTCTACTATAGACTTTTATAGACTATAGTACTTACTCTACTATACAACTTTTCTTGATTTATGTCTCCTGAATGATTTTAAACATAACATTTGAATATTATATTAATGCTTTGGGGATGTCATTGTCTTGAATTTAAACAAAATTCATGATACAATTGTTTTGATCTTTTCTATGTGTTGTTAAGAAATATACACACTTGAGGAAATTGACCTAATCTAGACTTACGATTTTTTTTTTTTCTGTTTTACAAGAAAATTTGGGATATCTCTCGAGGGACTATATTAGTTCTATGTTTGAGACTTAATGGTGCCTTTGCCTCCCCTTTTCAATTGCTCCAATTGTAAAAGGGAGAAAACATTTCAAAAATGTTCAGGATATGTAAAATTATAAAACTTGGTAAGAGATAATAAAATAAGGTGGACAATTACATAGCAATATGATCACGGTTACACTGACACCCAAAGGCAATCTGATAGAAGCTGAAATGGTCAATACCATATTTTTAATATCAGGTGCTTTGAAATGCAAGAAATCATTTTCCAAATGTACCAAAACAATTCTGTGCATTTGAAAGACCTAATATTAGAAGAAAATAAGCACAACATAGTAGTTTCCACATAGGTTATAGACACCAAATAAGCTGAAGAAATACAATGGATTTGTTCAATAAAGACATTTTAGTTTCACAAGATAAACAAGGTAATTGCTTAAAATAAAATTTTAGACCAATTCGAAGACAAAGTCCTTCTTAAAATAATGAACTTAAAGAATAACCATAAATTGACAACTGTTATTCCACATTACTATTAGAGAACTAATCTTGATTTTGATTTAAATATCTGAATATAAGAATTCAGAAACATAAGTTGATAGTTCCTTGTCCATAGTAAATAATCTTCTAACTAATTTATGAATTAAAGGGTATTTGTTAATAAGAATTTACCAAAAACATAAATTATGAACAATCTGGAGTCTGAAGCAATGACTAATCTTTCTGCTACAAAAGGCCAAATTTTATGTACATAAACTTCTATGCAGTGGAAATCAGTATAAGATATCATTTTTCAATTAGACAATGTTGTTTTTGTTAGTATTTGAGACTAGAGTAAAAATAGCTTGAAGGAAAACATATAATTTTATTACTTCCAAAGTACTCAAAATACTACCATTGTTCTCATTTAACAAAACAAAGCCACAAAGTGTCTTCAATTATATTCAAATTTCTACATGGCATCATGATTACAATTAAAATGAGTCCCAT